>JAPYYQ010000116.1:0-188227 GCA_030522585.1 Anagyrus pseudococci
TAAGTGCTATTAAAGGAAATAATAAACAATATGATAGTTGCTTTGTAACAGTGATTTCTGATATATACCTATATATTGGTAAAGAGCCACCTTAAGAAACAAAAACGCACTCGTTTTTCCTCAGACGCTTAAACTCATTTTTATTGCGCACACGCGCTTGCGCGAATTTATGCTCGCGTACAATTGTTGTTAGTTATATACAGTGCCATAAACTCTTGCTTAAATATTTGTCCCGAGCATCTAATGCGAAATGCCAACGCTTGTATTTCTTATACAACCTACTTTGAATTTCATTCTCGCGCGAGAAATATATAAATAGTATTGATATTTATTCGCGAAAAAAAAGCAGTTGACGAGCTTTACGAGATCTGACTCCACACGTGACCACTATACAATTGGCGATCTAGAGTTAAACTTGAAAACAGCCTAGACAAATAACCGTGGCATCAGCGCGAATAGATACGAGGGGGGGGGGCAGGAGGGAGCGCGATCGGCGCGTATTTTTCGCTAAGCCAAAAAACATATGAGTAGAGCAGGAGCGAGAGAGCTCTCGAGGCGAGCAGGCTGCAGCCGGCAGCAGCAGCATTGCGTCCCAAAATATCCGCAGAGAATTACGGCAATCATCGTCGTCGGAATGTTCATTTCCTGCGCGGGCGAGCGAGCGTAAAACGCAGCTCACGCGCTGCCGGCTCGGGAAGATGGGGGGGGGGGCGCGGTATATAGCAGAGAGGAGAAGCTCTCTCGCTTACCTTATCCCAGGCCGGTCTATTCATCACGGCAACAATTACTCGATTATTTTTCTCGATGCGCGGGAGCGAACGCTCGCTGGCCTTGCAGCCGGCTCTCTCTACTCGCGCGCGCTCTTCGCCTCGATGTTCGCGTCTACATGTAGATGTCTGTGTATATAGAAGGTGTACGCGCGCATGTGTGTGCTCGCTATTACACACAAGTGCAGGGAGGACGAGAGAGAGAGAAGAAGAGAGGATGGAGCGGCTCCGAGGCGCGAACGCGTTTGTCTTCCCTTCTTACCCTCCCTTACCCCTTCTCTCTCTCTCTCTCGTGCTATGCTGCTGCTGTTGCTGGCGGTAAAGCACACACACACATCTATATACATCGGAAAAACGTCTTACGACTTATGCGAGCGCGCTTTATAATATAAACTTACGTAAGACTTATAACTTCTACTTCGCTCGCTCGCTCGCTTCTCGACGATTTTCCACTGGCGATTTTGCTCCTAGGCGATTTTCTCGTGTATATATAGGCGTTTACTAACGAAACTCTCCGACTCCCTCGCGCGCTGCTCGCGTCCGGTTGATTTCGCCGGCTCTCATTTTTTCTTTTGCCGACTTGTTAACGTCGACGTACGCTTTTGATCAATGCCAAGTTGACGTCTTTTTCTTCGGGGCGGAGGGGTGTCTTATTGGTGCTTATGCGCGACATTGCGACGAATTAATCGATTTGTACAAACCTATTTCCAAGCGTGCCTATATGCCGCGGTGCTTAAGATATTTTACCGGCTTGTTCGATCGAGCTGCTAACACGTTGCCATTCCATTCATTAGATACGTAGAATCGACGACGCAATAGCGATACATTGCGTCTTTCTCTCTCTCACGCTTATAGAACTTGCATCGAACTGCTCGTTCCCGTCCTTTTTTTCTTTTATATATACACATATATCTCTTGCTTTGTTCTCGCGTCTTTCTTCGTGTTCTTCTTATACATTCCCTTGCATATTCCTTTTTATTATTATTTTTTTTCGTTTGTAACGAATTTATGTGTAAGCTAATGGATGTAAGTGTGCGTGCGCGGCTGTGAGTGGATGTATAGATAGATTAATTAAAGTGTTTGTTCATTACAACGACCATTATCGAAGATAAACATTGCTTCTCAATAACGTCAATGCATTATGCTACGCCCACTTTTGAAATATTTACTGCAATCAATTGAAATATTTTTGTTCTTCAACTTTTATATATTTTTTTACACAAATTTTTCGTTATTGACGATTACGATTCTTATTTTTTTAAAAAATTTTAATCATTGCGTTAATTACAGTTCTGATTATTGTTATTATAAGATCTACAACTAAGTAGTATTGAATGGCGTTCGATAAAAATTTTTATTAAATAATAATCAAAAACTTTTAATATTATAATTTTTTTTCAAAATTATATTATATTCAATTTTTTCTTCAAGTACCTTCAATAAAAAAAAGCATTGATCGAACAGTGAATTTGAGCTTGCAAGCTATTTTTACGTCGAAACGCGCTTATACTCGATATGAGCGAATACAGTGATATTTGTGCCTAAAATTTATTAACAATATAGTTATTACTCATAGATTGTTTGCTCGTTGTTTTGATTTATTTGGTATGTGTCGGACGATTTGGCTAGTGAAAAGCATTTTATTTGCAAGCATTTGAGATTGTAATAAATACATTCCTGAAAAATGGTAGCCATTTTTTATGTTTTTATAATTTTTACACCATTTTGTTGAACATTTTTTTACAAAATACGTTTATGAGTAGTAATTTTAAAAATGTAGTATTAAAATTTTTATTGTTAATGAATATTTTGTAACTTACATATTAAATGTAAACAAAATTTTTTGTTCTTACGCATGTGTACATCAAATTTATAAAATAAAATGTTGCATACTTAATGAATTTGATATATTATTGTTTAAATTTTAGATTAGCTTGTTTACTGATTTAACGATAACGCTTATCGTTAACAATCATTAAACAAATTTTTATAAAAATATGAAATTAAGCAAAATTTATTATTTTATTTCTCGAGCAATCTGTGTGGAACATTTAATTAATTGTATTACTAAAGACAACATTTTCTCTTCGTTTCGAATAATTTACAAGTTAATTAAAACATTATTTTTCGATGATACGTCTATTTGGCGCAGTCGGCTCTTTTGTCCAAACAAATTTTGTGATTTGCAAAAATTAAATAATAAAGAAAAGAAAAGAAATAATGCCCGTGACCTACAGCATACCGATGACAATAATTCCCAAGTTGTAAAACGTAGAGTATCAAAGATAGAGCGGAAAACTTGCGGAGTTAATCACGTATAATGGACACACGGCCGGTAGGCACGTGAAAATCGCACACGACTTCTTCCATCCTGGTAAAAATGGAAATACAAACGGAAAATCTCGGAACGAGCCAGTATATAAGCGCACGTAGAATCGTGCATAATTTCCCCGGGCAATTAGAAAACTGTAAGAAATTGGAACTGCGTGTTCAGGCAAACTGAAATAGTAACTAAAAGAGCGAGAGGACGGCTGGGGGGCGAACGAGGGGGTCCTCTCGGACCTGCTTCGCTCTCTATCCGCGGTGGCCGGCTGTGCGCGTCTTTTCCAATTAATTGTATTAATCATGAAATTGGAGGAGGCCTAATTACACTTAATAACTTAACCGTTAAATAATTGCTCCAGATCGGGGCCATCGGCGCTGCATACAAGCGGAGACGGACGGCTACTCTTCCTCCGGCTTGTACGAGCGTCTCTGTCTCTCTCTTACTGCGCGTAAATCGAGCAAAGCGCGTGTGTTCCTTGGCCAAATACTAGTTTCCTCAACGGCCGCTGTAAAAATGTAGCCAGACGCGCGTGGCCTTCGCATCCGATCGTGGGATTTTAAAAACTCGGCTTCTTTATTATAAACACTTTTTAACGTACGCTATAAGTTTTGCCATGGAAAAATAGTTTTTTTTTCGTATTTTTATATAAATATTGAGAGGAGAATGAGTTTATTTATTCTTTCTACGTCGTTATACGTTAATTCCGTTGCAGTTGAGCTCGTTTCGTCCACTGTAATTTGTCAAGTTTTTATATCATTACGTATCCGGCCTTGCGACTGTCCATTGTCTACTTGTTTTTTTTTAATTTCAATTTTGTTTTATTTTCTTCTTTTTCAGACGACCAAGCCAGTACAGAGATATCACGAGTAGAATGAAGTAACGTTGCTCAAAAATATTACATTTCAATGAATACGCACAACCTAAAGTTGTGGAAAGACTGTTTTCTTTGCAATTATTTTTTTTCCTTATTTTTTTTTTCGTTTGCTGACTTGCTGATACGTCATTTTTTTGTCTTTTTGATTTATTGTTTATTATTATTTTTTTTTCAAACTTTATTTTAAATTAAATAAAAATGTAATACATTAAAATTCATTGTGCAGCGGATATTATTATTGTAACACGTGTTAAAATAAGCGATTTATTATCATACACACTAGTCCCGAAAACATCAGTGAATTACTGCCAAAAGCTTTTTACGAGCCATGAAATTTTGCAAAATATTTTTTTTTTAAAAAAACCTCTACATAAAATATATTTATAATGCTAATAATATAATAATAATGATAATTATAACAATGAAACCGATCAAATTCTATATATCTATATATGTAAATCGAATATAATATGTATAACGAAATATGCTACATCCGAGTAACAATGACTAATGCCACTTTCCCTGGCTTTCCCGGGGGGCTGTTCCAGCAGACAGCTATCAGTATCAATTACAGTCGATGTGGCAAAAGTGTTGGAACACCAATCAAAGCCTCGTACACAATCTGCGCTTTCGGGAGCGGGGCCCTTTGAAGTCCTGGCGGCCGGAAACGATGGCGGAAGCGATTTTTAGCGTGCTCAAGGAGGGCCTCTCGCTCAGCCAAGCTGCAAGGTAAAATACGCGCCCAAGCGCTTTCTATAATAGTAAACACGTGTTCCTTTACCTTTCTTTTTCCTTCTCTCTTCGAACCTTAAGCCTCCGCGATGCTTACGATTAACTCGAGCTCTGCTTTGTTCTTGCTCTGAGAAAGGTCGTTAAAAATTTTAAAACGATCGCCACACGCGCGCGCACGCTCGGAAAATAAAATCGAGACCACACCGAGCCCCCCCCCCCCCGCATCGGAAACAAATTGTTCCTTTTTCTCATTCTTTTTTTTTCTTTTGCAAATATAACCGTAAAATACTTTGAAATTGTTAAATCTACATTTAACGTATGGATTCCGACTAAAAGTAAAACACACAAACCCGCGCTGAGATTCGTTGAATTTTCAAAGAGAGCTCGGTAACGGTATTAGCCGAGAGCGAGCAGAGCGCGGTGCTAAAAATGCTTTTGCAGCATTCTCAAAAATTCTTGCTAAAATTAAAGCCACCAACCGCTCTAACTTCCTTTCCAAATACCCCCGGCTCGATACTTTATATGTTTCGCACCATCGATCATGTATACGTATGTAATATTATAGACTAATCCGAAATGATAAGGGCCCAGAAGCAGAGCCGAGCACACACACACACATACCAAATAACAAATATACTTATAAATCAATATGTAAAACCCGAAAAGATGATAATTTAAGCATTGGTCTTCATTTTGCTTGCAGGAAATACGATATTCCATATCCGACTTTCGTACTTTATGCGAACCGAGTTCACAACATGCTCGGACCGAGCGCCGACAGCGGAGCGGGTAAGTGTAACCCAAAACCCCGAGACGCGGAGAGTCATTAACGCGAGAGCGAGAGCTGCCCCCGTCGTGTCCCCCGGCTCTCTCTCTCTCTCTCTCTCTCTCTCTCTCTCTCTCTCTCTCTCTCTCTCTCTCGCACCCACACACGCATACACGCAGGTGCGCTGGGGCATTATAGCCCCCTGCATGCGCTTTGCAGGCGTACTGCTCTGTTGGCGGATCACGGGAGCGCGCGGCGGCGCCAATGAGCAAAAATCGAGCAGTAGCAGCAGCAGCCGGGTTTTGCTCCCGTTTCTTGCTCCCTCGCTTATTTCGTGCGATCGTGCATGCGCCCTCCCCGGCAAAAGAAATAGTCAGTCTCTCTTTCTCTCTGTGCTACTGCATATATACTGCATGTCGTAACAGGAGACTGCCAGTCGATTTAGCCTCGCTCGTAAAAGCTGCAATTACAGATCGCGCTCTCTCTCTCTTGTACACGGGCCTTCGGCTCGAGGGACACGCGGCGGCCGATACGAGGCTGCTGCTGCTGCTGCTGCGCTCGAGCCTATATACTGCGGTTACTCGATTTGACGGCCATTCTGTTTACTTAACTCGCTCTCATTCGGCTCCTTTTATTGTTCGCGCGGCGCGCGCCATTAAATTGCAGAGCCCGTCAACTAACACACACTCACACAGACCCACCACCGACTATCTTTAACTTTTCTCTACCCCGATAAATAAACCACTACCTCCGCTCCCGCCTCTCCACCTGCCCCTCCTCCCCCCTGAAGCTTTGCCATCATCCACTTGCCCTGCACAGCTTACTACTTGTACTTTTACTTTGCACCACGGATTCCGGGGCGTTTATGCGCCAACTCTGCGGGGACGATTCTAATCGACTTTATTCTTTATTTATTCGCCCTGAAGACACTCGGAATGCACTTGTTGCTACCGCCTTCTGTACTTTGATTTTTATTGTTAGGTTCATCGACTTGAGATTCCATGATATTAAAAAAAATCACTATGATTCATATTGCCAATTTTATAAAAATTGTTTGGATATTTAAGTTCGGTTTGGAGCAGACTTTTATTAAACCTCGACTCGCAGGAAAAAAATTTATATTTCGGAGAGGGTACCGGCAATTTTCTCGAACGATTAAACTTCTTCCATCTCATATTACATTCACTTTTAGAAAATGACTCTCAAGACGTTTTTCGCCTAATTTCACCGTGCATTTTTATCGGTAAATTTTCATTTTTAGCCTTTCATTTAAATAAAAAATGAAAAACTCCAAGTACACTCCTCTCCAGATTATTTAAAGAAAACGAACGATTCCTAAAAAAAAAACATACACAGTCCCGAATACCCATCGCGTCTAAAGAAATCGAGGTGAAAATGAAATAAGGTATAAAATCGTGTGTTCGGCACATTTCAGATCTACGGCCAAAGGGTAGAGGTAGACCACAGAGGATTTTGCTCGGAGTCTGGCCGGACGAGCACATCCGCGGCGTAATTCGAGCGGTAGTCTTCCGCGATGGGCAGACGCCCCATATCGTCAAAGAGGAGCCTGCTGCCATTTACCCGAGTTTGGCGAATTACAGCGCCTGCAACGGGCCCGAGGGAGCGGTTAGCCCCAGCGCCGCCGCAGCCGCGGTTGCTGCCGTCGCTCAAGGTATGCATCTACATCCTACGCTCGGGACTCTTCCTGCATTAAGCTTACTTTTTCCTTCTTTTTCTTTTTTACTCCCTGGAATGGAGATTTAAATGAGTAGCTCTTTGCGTTGGTTAAATTTGTAGTCATTTTGTTTCTTTTTTGCCCGCAACAATTTATAAAATTAATTTTAAAAAAAACTTAATTTTGAAACGAATCAGTAATGGCCATTGCAATGTTAGAATACTACGAATATGTTGTGCGTTTGCTCCACAGGACTTCGGCATCAGATGTGCAGTATGGTAGCTGCAGCGCACTCCCAACAGCACGATATGTTGGCAACGAATTTGTCGACGAGTCTCTCCTCGAACCTGTCCTCGAACCTTCAAGCGGCGATGCAACAGGCGTCCCAACAGCAGCAGCAACAACAGCAGCAACAGCAACAACAACAGCAGCAACAACAGCAACAGCAACAACAACAGCAGCAACAGCAGCAACATCACCATCACCAGCAGCAGCAACAACAGCAGCAGCAACAGCAGCACCACCAGCAACAGCAGCAGCAACACCACCACCAGCAGTCGCATCACCACCACCACCAGCCACACCATCACCACCACCATCACCACCACCACAACAACAGTGGAGGCAGCGCTCCCGGCCTCGGCTCGGTCGGCGGCCCCAGCGGCATACCCTCGGCCCACAGTCTGCTCGCGGCCGTGGGCCTCAGCGGGCCCGGACTCCTGGGCATCGGCGGCGTCGGCAGCAGCGGCCCGGGCAGCAACCACGACAACCCCTCGCCGCTGAACCTCGGGCTGGGCAGCCCCGACACCGGCGGCCCGCCCGACAGCCCGATCGACTCGCCCCTGGCCAGTCCCCTCGGCTCGCTGATGGACCCGAGCCACCTGGCCCCGAGCGTCGAGGTCGGCATCGGCGTCAGCGGCATGACCTACAAGCCCGCCCGCAGCTTCGTCAGCCCGCGCCCGGAGAATCTCTTCCAGGAGGACATAAGCGAGCTGGTCAAGAGCTCGCACGCGGCCCTCAAGGAGAAGGAGAAGATCGCCGTCAAGCTCGAGCCCCTGACCGACTCGCGGTGCGAATAGTAGGGCCGATTCGGGGGCCAGCTCGCGGAACGTCTTCCCTCCGGCCCTGCTGCTGCTGCAGCCGACGCGGCGGCCGCGGCCTCGGCCATGCTATCCCCCGACCAAATGCTGGACTACAGGAAATTGAGCCAAGCTATGCCTGCTGAGCGCCTCTTTAACATATAAATAAAAAATATCCATAGCCTACCGTTCATCTCATACAATATGTAGCTGTGTTAGAGCGTATAGACGTACACCTGCGCGTACGGGTACACTTACATACATACACACCACGTAACACTTGTACACTCACACTTGTACCTCATCGACAGACACAAGTTTGCGTACAACACACACACGTACACACGACTACAGACTTTTACATACCGGAGCATAAACGTGGAGAAAGGTGGGAATAAGCGTACACGAGGGCGTGACACTTTGGAATCATTGAAAATGACGAGCGATATCAGATTAATTCGTTTACATGTGTACGCATCATAATATGCATTTATGCATGTACCTAGCTATCACGCATATGAATATGTACGCGATGTACGAGCGCGGAGGAGGAGGTTGCTTCTATAAATAAAATAGCGAGTCGACGAGTGAAAAAAATAACACGAGACGAATGACGAGTTAACGCTAAAAAATGAAAAGGGATAAACGAAAAAAAGTTAATATTAATCATATTAAAGAAAGGCCAGGTTGCAGGTATAGTTTGTGCCAACTTGGCTCGAGAGAAAGCAAGAATGACGATGACGGCGGCGAGGCGAAGCGCAGTTGTCTTGGGCCGATCGGCACGCGAGTGTATCGGTAATGCACAGCGTACCGCTAGAGAGCGGCTCGACAAACGGAGGCTTATAATCAAAACAAATGAAATAGGAAACAAATAGAAAACAAAAAATATATATATAAATATATATATATAAAAATATATATATATAAAGTAAAGACGAAGAGAGCGCGAAGGTCGAAGGATTAGAAGAAGACATAACCGAGCGAGCGAATGAAAAGCCGGGGGTTGCGCTCCTTCCTTATCTGCGATAACTTTGGCCGCGAGAGTCGACTTCTGTTTCTCGCTTGGCTTACGCGTACGAATCGACACTTGTTGAGCGACTTGTCGAGGTCGTCTGTATAGGTGGGAGAGGATTCCGCTAGTGGCTCGAGCTTCGCTATACCGCGAGGAGAGCCGGTCGGCGACACACGATGCTCTTGTCGCTATGCGGACGATGACGACGGCGACGGCGATGATAATGATGATAATGACGATGATGGATCTTTCCAATAATTAGGTAGTCGTAGCGCGCGAGGGGCAGCCTTTTTCGCCGCTGGCGACTCTCGGCCGCGATATATCGGTATACATAATATAGGAACGTGTCGCATGCGTACGGAGAGAGAGAGTGCTACACGTGCTCGACTCGGGGGACTCGAGGGCTTTTTGTAAGCGGCCGGGTACGGGAGCTCTCGAGAATGAGGGAGAGAGTGTGTGCAAGTACTACATAATTTATATACCTAAACGCATTAGACAGTAGCATACGTTATAACGCCAAATGTATAATAGTTAGTAAGCAAACAAAGGTAACGAGATATATAATGTAACAAAAGGAAGAAAAAAAAATACACACACACAAAGTTAAATTAAAGAGTTGCGCGAGAGCTGTGCCGAGCCGAGTTCGAGACCTGATGGAGGAAGACAACCGGTACACACGCAGACGATGATTATAGCGGCAGCGACGGCTGAGCGGAATTTCTTACGCTCGCCAGGAATCGGAATATCGGCTTGAACAATACGGCTTGGGTGACTTTCGCGTCTGGTAACAAAGCGTCGAGTCGTTGTCTCCTGGTTTTTTCTCCTTCCCCCCCCCCCCCCTGAATGAGGGCTACTTTCGTTTTTCACTCAGCCCCCATCGGATTCCGTTGGTCCCCGATTCTTGTCTTACGTTTCTCACTGTCTCTCAATAGTGCTGCGATGTTTTACATCGGTGAAGAACAGCCTCGTCAACCATTTGGCTGAAGAGAGAATATTCAATGTTAGCATCGCAGCGAAATGCCCTCGATTTCTGCATACTACAAGTTCTCCTACTACTGCTACTACTACTACTATTACTGCGACTCTTATACTTGGTAGAAAATAAAGTGGCTCTTCCGTGTAGCTCAATTGGAGAGCGCTAAAGATCAAAAATGAAGAAGGATGACTCGATGCTCCGTGAAAGCTTATTTTTGTGATTTTTTAGAAGAAGAAAGAGAGATGAAGATGCGCAAAGATGGGAGAAGAGAGTGCGATGCGGCCGGCAGTCGTGAGAGCGATTATGACGATGGCCAAGGCAGCAGCGGTAATCGGCGAGTGAAAATCCGGCGTGCTACCGAACGTACAAACACATTTTTCATTCTACTTACCGAAAGAAAATGGAAAATCATCGTATGTACGACCAATGGCTGTCGCGCTCTGTCGGGGATAGATACGAGATATATATAATGGTTAAAGTACGCGTTATTAAGTATTGCCTTCCTGCCATATTTGGGGTATGCCAAGTATAAAAATTTTAAGGTTTAGGACTTACAATGATAAATTTATGAACGAGCAAGTAAGACCTGAGTCTCTGTGTGTGCGTGTACTGAAAAAGGGAGTCCGTGAGCATGAAAAAGAGAGAGAGAATGGAAGAGTGCGTGGGAGTGAACGCCTGTCAATTGAATGAGCCAAGTGTTTGCGAGCGAAATTCTGTGCGTCAGTGTGTCTGTTAAAAAAAAAAAGATGAAAGTGTAGCGGAATAAAAGAAAAAAAAAAAGAAATAAACAAACCAAGGATATTCACGAGTACGATGAATACTGGAAGGCGTGTGAGTGCTTCTTTTCGGAAAAGTCAAACTATTTTTCAAAATTTTGTAAAACAAATTGCGCGTGACTTTGCTAAAACAAAAAAGGGGTGATAAAGAATTAATTTTCTTATTTTTTAGAAATCTTCAGATAAGAGAGAAAAAAAACACAAAACACACGAGGCCTTTGCCCGATATATTCAGTAAATAAAAAAAAAGAAGATATTTCGCTGGAAAATGAAAATAACTGCATTTACGAGTTTAGGTCATTATCAAGCTTTGTATTTGTGTAAGGGACAAAAAAAATAAAAGAAAACGTTTGAAGTGGCCTTCGTGAGTGTCGCGAAAAAAAGCGAAAAAGCCCTGGTTGTCGCGCTTTACGAGATTTTTTTGTAATACTTGTTTTTTCAAACTTCAAACCTTCTTTCTTCGATCACGACTAGCAAAAAGAGTGATAATCAACAAGAAAATAAAAAAAAAGAAATACGCAGAGAAAAAATGAAGAATACGCACGGCGCTGACTGATAGAATGAATTTTGTGGCGAAACGAAGTATTGAAATTTCGACAAATTTCTCTCAATATACATAAATAATATTCTTGATATAAAAAACTTTGCGCGATGAAAAATTTTAACCAAAGTGATTTTAACATGAAACACACAAAAACATTGCAAATGTTTCATTTACGAGTTCTGGGTTATACAAAGTTAATGGTTTAAGATAGTTTTCTTCAAATAATTCGACGTACGAGATAATTGAATCTTCGTTTTTTTTTTAATTTCAATCCTTTTGGATCGGTTCCTTTGCGTAACACAAAAATTGCGAAAGACTTAACTCGAAAAAAAAATGTTAAAAGTGAGATTCTAGGACTGTCTTTGACGTTATTTACAAATGTACAACAGTACTTATTAAATTTTATTATCTATTTTTTACTTTAAAAATAAAAAAAAAGAATAAAATTAAAGTTGCGAGAACCTGTAATTCTCGAAATTATACGATGTAAAATTTAGGCTTAAAATGTGTTCAAAAATGATATGTAATGAAATGGATGCGAGTCACTCGCTATCAAAAGAAAATAATTTGTGAATGTGCAGCCAAATTCGGTGAGAAAAAAAATATGAATCAACATGTGTTTATGAAAGAAAGCGACGGAGAATGTTTAGCGACGTATTGTATAAAATGATGATGAGTAAAAAGTAGAAAGTGCCTTCCTATCAAAAAAAAAAAAAAAGAAAATTAAGAAAAGAGTCTCGTAGATCGTGACCACTTGTAAATGAAGAAATCATTCAAAATTTTCGCATTAATGTGGGTGTGACAAATTGTTGAGAAGCTATTTTGCGATTGCGCGACATTGATAAAGCTTTTTGAGGCTGGGATAATGTTAAAAGTAATAATTACTTTGTAACGATGATGTTTCCGCTAAGAAACTTAGCGGAATCATTGTAGGCATCAAAAATTTGCATTGCACGTAATGGCAAAATACAGAGAGAGCGTGTGTGTGGGATTGTTTGAATGTAAGATAACATCTTGTGCGTATAAGTACGAGAAGAGTAATTACGGCTGGGATTGTTAATCGTTTCTCAGTTCTCACTTGTAGTTAGTGATATGTAACAGAGGCGTAACTTGAAGCTAATTGAAAATGAGAACTAAACGAAAGTCAGAAGCGAGTAGCAAATTCGAGCTTTTGCGTCAGCAGTCGTACTTGTGCGAAATTGGCATGACCAACAAAATTTCAGTTTCGGATAAACTCACACCGGTAATACCCTGAATGGCATGTCTTTATAATGTAAATCTGTTTGTTTTCTTTTTCAGTCATTCATTCTAGAAAGAAACAAAAGTGAGCAAGAGGCTGAAAGAATGTTAGAATCTAAGGGACGAGTGTGTAGAAAACAAAGTGAAAAATTAGAACGCATCGCAAATGTTTCATTTTCACGTTTTTTTTCTATACAATATCTGTGAAATGAGAAAATAAATACACTTATATATTACATACTTTAAATGTAAGTGAAAAGTATCTAATACGCTATTACATTGATAGAGAATACAAAAATTATATATATAGAAGCTATATATATATATATATATATATACATAAATATATATATTATATAAATTGGTATATAAATATAATAGGTATATAATATAAAACGAGGGATACTGCTGGGTATGTGTACTGAAAAGAAGCAAAAAAAATTACATTTATCTTAGGAGCTTTGCGTACAAAAAATAAACAGAACTGATTTGGACTTGAAGTCGCTATTTTTCACAGTATAGTATACCAGCAGTGTGTAAAAAAAAGAGATTATGACGCTAAATATCTCAATTATTTTTTATTTAGCCAATCTTTATTTATCCAATGAAACATCTTGTAAAATTAATGTTTAGGTGGTTTTAGTCAGTTGAAAACTATGCAGCCGCTACACAATGACAGATCTGATCTAAAAATGTTGAAGTACGTAAATAAAAATACGACTTTTATTATTATTCGAATCAATAATTTGTAATTCTTTAGATTTGATGTAAGAATAATAATTTAATTTAAGGGCAGCATTTTTATTATTCGTCAAAATGTAAATGGTGCAAAAAAATAAAAAACATAGACTTGAATTAGTAAAAGAATGTTTTGTGTAAGTAATGATGCGAGAAAGTATACAGGATTTATACGAAGACAAAAAAATAAAAATAAAAATAAAAATGATCGACCGAAAGGGGATAAGACGTAAGAGTACTATGCAGTAATGAAAAATGTATTAAAAAAAATATAGGAGAATCTTTTTCTGGTTCGTAACGGATTAGCGATGTCTGAAGTGCGTGAAAAAGATTATGTAAGAATGCAAAGTATGTAAAGCGTATCGATCTGATCTAATTTAAAAGTTACGGAATGATTTTTCAGTATCCCTTTATTTACTTTTTATACTGACTTAGATTATTCTGAATGATTTGCGCAATAGATTATATATTGATTGCAGCGTATCGTGACGTTGGCAAGAGAGACGCGTTACTTCCCTGACCGTTCGTAATCGCACATTCGCACTAATGCATTCGACTATATTGTATACTACATACATCGTGTACTGTAAATAGCGCGTTTATTACTGTGTTATAGTTCGTTCGCGAAATATATTTATTTTATTATATCACGGCAACGGAGAAGAGTCGCTCCTCGTCCTCTTCTCACCCCCTCCCCCCTTTTTAAGCTTTATTATTTCAATGTAATTATACACTATTAGTTTGTCAAAGAGTTGTACGATTATTTATTTATATATCTTCGCTCTTCGGACTCAAGCGTGACGTCTGCTACCTTTGTTCTTTTTTTTTGGTAAGTCCCAGGACTAAAGTTATTTGGCCTTACTTAAGACTGTTTTACTAATAGAAAATCAGCAAGGCCGGCAACACACAGCTGTCTCAAGTATTTTCAAGCCAAATAATTTTTTTCCTCTCTGTACAATCAATGACTTAGTTTTTCTTTGCAATAAAACAAAATCGGAGAGGCCCTTGCTATCTTGCAGCTGGAACGTAAAAAACCGTAATGTTGTAAAGTAATAAGCATATATATATATAAATATACCTAAGGGCTCCCCGTTTTGTATTCTTTCAAATGTTTAGTAATGTTTTTTTTTTAAAAAGCAAATTCATGTTTAATTATTTTAACGGATATGGTGGTATAAAAAATTGTCAATTATAAAAGTATCGATGTAAAAGCCTATTCTTTCCTCCTCCTATCTTTTCTTCCTTCTGTCTTTCTTTTTTTCCCGTTTTCTATTGCTACATTAGATTTTACTATTATATTATTTTTTAGTTACTTTTGTATACCTATTTAAGAAGAATACGAATTCTCTTTATTTAGATAGACCAATTTGTTGTTTAATAGTTAAGTATTAAGCAAGCGTCATCAAATTTAATTATAAATGAACAAAATAAGGCAGACTTTATTTTTTCCCTTTTTTTTTGCACAAAAATGTTATTTTAAAAAAAAGAAAAAGAAGACATGATTAAGATGTAAAATGTATCTCGAAGAAATATGAAGCGTTAAAATTTTGAAAGACTCGAAAGTAAAAGGCGAAAAGGTGTTTGATATTTTATAGAAAGCCACCATTCGTTGAATCTTTTTATTTATTGTATCGAATAGCTTTTAAGGTGACGATTTATCGAAAAATAAAACTATACTACAACTATAAATACACCCTATATATAATACAGAGTAAGCGTACATTACCCTACCTACCGAGGAACAAACAAAATCACGCAATCATACATTTAAGTTGCTACTTGGCACGTATACCTAAGTAATATACTAACGTAAACAATATGCAATAATAAATATGAAAAATACAAATCTTGGTTATTATTTTTCTCAACTAACCTTCCATACAACTAATTTATCTATTGCAGGAGAAATGAAAAACATTGTTGTACTTTTAAAAGAATTTATATTTGGTTCAATTTTAATATTTAATACAAATTATGTAATCTTCTTAAAATTTGTATCTCATAACAAAACAGGCATATTTATTTAAACATTAATTGTATCAAATACTGCTTTTTACACTGCATTGGAAGTTTGAAAGTGATTTTCAAGTTTTTTTGTTCTATTTGTTCTTTTGCTTTTTTATGTATATTTACACGATATCTATTTTACAGTATTTAATTATCTTTTCCCAAAATTTATTTTGTATCTGGCTCATGCTTTGTTCTTAATTCAATCAGCTTTATCTCGAATAATGGATTAATAGTAAAATTTTCTAATGGTTCACAGAATTTGGTGGTTTTTGCTGTTGTTGATTAGCATTAGTATTTGGAACAGCGGGTGGCTGTTGGAACTGTTGTTGATTTGTTCCAACTGGTACAGGTTGCTGTTGATTTTGTTGTTGAGGCTGCTGTTGATTTTGTTGAGATTGCTGTTGATTTTGTTGTTGAGGCTGCTGTTGATTTTGCTGTTGAGGTTGTTGTTGATTTTGCTGTTGAGGTTGTTGTTGAAATTGTTGAGTTTGTTGTTGAGCTTGCTGTTGAGGTACTTGCTGATATTGTTGTTGAGAATTAACGTTAGCATTTGCAACCGGTGCTTGGTTTTGAGGTGGTTGCTGAGGTACATTGACATTATTAGGATGTTGTTGGAATTGCTGCCCAGGGGCGTGATTTGCGTTTGGTACAGCAGCAGGCGGTTGCTGAGGAACTTGATTTGCTGCCTGAGGTTGATAATATTGTTGTTGTGGCACTTGAATTCCTGGTGCCTGTTGATTAGGATGGTGATTTGGTTGCTGAGGTACATAATTTATATCATTTGGATGATATTGTTGTTGTTGTGGTACGTAATTGACATCGTTTGGATGATACTGCTGTTGTTGTTGCGGGACATAATTTACATCATTTGGATGATATTGTTGTTGGGGTACGTGATGACCATACTGAGGCTGAGGTACTTGGTGTTGGTATCCTTGTCCAACATATTGGCCTTGCTGAGGATGTTGAATTGGCTGCTGTTGTTGAGGATGGCCTGGATGTTGCCCATAATTTGGCTGGGGAACTTGATTAGGGTGAGGAGGGTACTGAAAAATTTATGTTATTTATTATCCACATTTTAAAGACTTTGAGTGCAAAAAATGCTTTGAATAACAATAAAAGTATTAATATGTCATTTTTATAAAAACTCACCTGATTATAACCACCCGCGTGGCCAGGATAACGAGCCTAATTAGAAAATAATACATAACAGTTTATTAAATGTTCTAAATTCTATAATCAATAAATTAATTTTTTTAATTTTGCTTCTTTCTAATTTTGTTCATGCATACAATAATAAAAACGAAAAGTCACAATAGAAAACATTAAAATAGTAATATTGAATGTTATCAAATAACTTGCTAACAATAGAATATATTGTAAAAGATTCTTACCATTTCTTCAGCAAGTCTTCGTTCATAAGCTTCGTATTCTTGATTTGAATATATTTGTTGCTGATCAATTGATTCCCATCCAGGATCTTTTTGGAATTCAGCTTTTTGTGATTGTTTCACAAATTCTTCATAGCTATAAAGATTATAATTAATTAATATAATTATTAATTAAACAATTTTACAATTGTTAATTAAATTACCTAATTAACCGATCTTTATTAGTATCAGCTTCAAGTAAAACGTGTTCTCTCATTCTCTCTAATTCTTCAGCTTTCTCAACGATATCATCCTCTGGATGTCCTTCTTCATACAGTTTACGTATTTCTTGCACAAAAATAGCTTTCAGTTCCATTTCATCCCAAACACCGTTTCCGTCCAAATCTACAAATTATTCAAATAAGTAATATGATACATAATAAAAAATTAAATATAAATTTAATAAAGCATACCATGCATGTGGAAGAATGCTTTAGGATCAAATTCTTGATTTTCCATATGATCTTGTTTTTCCCACACTTCTTCCAATTGCTTTTTACTTCCAGGGTGATGTAACTGTAAAAATAACACAGTTATAGATTAGATCTAACTTGATTCAATTTTAAACAATAAAAAAAAATTTAGTAAAATTATACATACCGGTTCATGATTTTTGTGCTTTATTTCATTTTCTTGTAGTTGTTTTTCATATTTTTTCTTCTCCTCTTCTGTCATGTCTAAAATTTCCAAGTTTATAATGTAAAATATTTTCCATATACCATATCTTTAAAAAAACCTATGATTGCTAACAAGATAGTATCATTAACTTACTTTTCTTCTTTTGTTCTTGTTCAAACTTCTTATGCATTTCATACTCTTTAAATTCTTCTTTTCTTTTAGCATCTGCTTCCGCTAAATCCTTAGTAACCTTAGAAAATTAAAAAATAATTTTATAATATTTGAATTATTAGGTTTTAAAAATGTCATACAAAATTACTTTGGTAATCAATTTTCTTAAATCTTCTTCCTTAAATTGATGAGGATCTTCATGGTCTAAATGTTCAAGATTTTTCAAAATTTTCACATGATCTCTTTCAATGCCATTTTCCTGCTCGAAAATTTTGAGATATAGTTTTCTTAATCTATCAACTTCTGTTCGCTTTGCTTCATCTAATTTTGTTCGTAAGTCAGGATGAACCAAGTATAATTTATCTGCTATTTTTCCACTCTACAAAAATAATTCGTGATTAATTTTATTTTTATTAAATTAAACTAACTTGATATTTAAAATAAATATTCTTACTTGTATATCACTATCATTTGATGATTCCAATATCTTACGAAATTCCTCATCTTTTTCAAGTACATTTACTACTTCTCGAAGATATCGGTCATATTCTAGATTCTAGTAAAAAATAGAAAATTTTTTAAATAAATCTTTTCTTAAAATCAAATATCAAATTAAAAAAAGAAAATTACCAATTCTTTTTCCTCAATAGTATTTTCATCTGTTGCAGGTTTTTCTGTTGTTTTAGTAGGTGGAGCAACAGATCCTTGCAATGCAAGGAGAAAGATTGATAATATTGTATAAAAATACATTTTTCTGAAAAATAAAAATATTTTATACTTTAAGTATACATTTGTAAATGTATAATCTTAATCTGCTTTAAATCATAGGTTGAATGACATGAATTTAAAATTATAATTCATTCAAATACATGACTTATTAATAACTCTATAGGAATACCAATCCAGATATTTGAACATCTGTTTTTAACACAGATTTACATTCTTATTAACATATTGTTGGAAAACAATTTTTAATATAAACTGTACGGCGTCTCATATGTTATTAATTGCACAAGAAACAATGATTGATAAACATTTGTAATGCAAAACTTTGGCATTGAAAAAAAAAAACATATAAATTGCTTGCAATAAAATATTTGCTCACCTTAAAATTGGAATAATGTGCAAGATTGTTGAGACTCATTCACTTCAACTTTATTTATCAGTCTTGTGACAAACGTGTCGAATCTGTGCTGGAAAACACAACAAAAATAGCTTTGAAAATTGATTTTTCTGAATAAAAGAAAAAATTTATAAAGGAAGTATAGACATACTACGAAGTGGAAAAGTGTGTTTAGCGAAAGCACAAGTGAAAGACTACTAAACGCGTGGCAAGATAGCAACGTTATCGTTAATTTCCTGATCCCCACAGAGGGGAAAACCTGTCGACATAAGCTAACACTTGGCGAGTGTCAGACTAATGACCAGAGAGCGCAGCTCGGCTGCGGAAGAGCCAGGGCAGAAAGAAAGAGAGAGAGAGAGGGAGATGGAAAAAAGAGAGAGGGAGTATTGAGAGCGAGAAAGAGATAACGTGGTGAAACTGAGTCAGATTTTTTCTTACTCTTTGATTGGAACACGTCTGCGAGAGGAAGAGAGCAACTGGCGCTGGCTGACACAGCTTAGTCTGTTACAATATTTGCAGCACTGATTATTAGGCCTAGTCGTCGGGGGGGCTGGAGGCTCCTTCTACACTCTCGGGAAGTCTGCTGCGAGGCTCACTCGCGGCCCCGGAGTCCTGGTCGCTCTCCACGCCAGTCAGGGTTATGCTCATGCAGCTAACAGCTGCAGCAGCAACTAGCCTAGTCTCTCTCTCTCAGTCTTGCAAAGCCGCGTCTCTCTCTCTCCAGGAAAATCCTGGCAGCGTCGGCAGCGTCGGACTCGCCAATGTCGACGTGGCTGCCACTCTTCTCGGAAGGTGGCGACTTCGTCGCTTGACCACTGCCCGCCCCGCGTTTGCAACTTCTTCTTTTATATCTTTTTTTATTTCGCCGAATCGCACTTGTTTTCGTTCGCAACACTTGTGTAATATCAACAAACGTCAGCGAATACCTTCTGGAATCGCGAGAGTTTGAACTGACCGCAGCTTGGACGATGGGTAAGGTGTCCCAGTGTGGAGAGTTTCGTTAAACGTACGTGACATTTAGTTACCACAAGCGGCTCGATCAATTTTTTTCTTTCTTTCTTTTCATTAATTATTCGCCATGTTGTTTGCTTTTCCTCTCCGCAGCACAACAAAGTTAATCTTGCGTAAGATCAACGTATTTATCAATGAGTAATAATCCGATATACAGTATTTAATTTATCGCTCGATGAATAATCGTTAACCAATTTCTTATGCATTTTGATAAGAAAACAGGATGTTTTCGCTCTCTTGGGTAAATCGAAGCAGAGAGAGATGACGTTAAAAGCGAAGTGGAGCTTATATTGAAATGGCGTTTAAAACGAAAGAAGCGTGCAGATTGGGTTGGATCTGTGCCAAGCTTTCTCGGAGCTCGTTACAAGCGATTATTACCAATTTTTAAAATGAAGCCTTTCGTTGCCGTAAAATCAAACAATTGTTTGTTCCTAACTTTATTAATTCTATATACTTATCATTGTTTTTGTAATTGATCATCAATGCATTGACGAGTAGAATTGAAAAGAAATAAAAATTTCAAAAAAATAAGAAACCCAAATCACAATAATACACACAGCTGTAACCAAACTGTCATTTGGTAATTTCCGGCGATTATTAAAAAAAAAGAAAGTGAAAAGAGAGAGAGAGAGAAATATCATGGAGAGGCGTAATTGCAGTGGAAGGGCAAAAAGGTCTTGTGCCTGCTCGACAGGCCATTAGAGGCCGAGTGTACCTGTGTCATCATCTGATCGACTCGAGGGAGGTCCGTTCTTTTTAGCCCGACACTGGCCTCGGCCCTTCGTCTATCTCTCTCTCTCTCTCTCTCTTCGTTGGTTGCGCGCGGTCCGGCCGGCGGCTTAAGCAAGCGGCGTTTCCTATCATCTCGTCCCATCTCATCGACTTCTCCGCGTGCTTCTTCCTCCTCTTCTTCTTCATCCTCCTCCTCCCTTTTTTCCTCTTCCCTTTTAACGACTTTGGCATACCTGGCCGTCCTTTAAGCCGCATACGCCGCCGCTGCTGCCTACTTCAATGTTATATAGGCCCCCGAGTCGCAGTCGCGTGTGGTGTGTGCCTGCACTTGCCAGTGACGTCTTCATCCTGCTTTCGATATATAGCAGTTCATTTTATCCCTTGATGTATTCCTTTGTACAAGACGCGCAACGAATTTTTGTGAACAATCTTGGAATTGCTGTATTGGCCGAGACAAAAGCGAGACGGTGTATGTCTATTAGCAGCTCCAGCAGTACAGCAGCATCTTTTTGACAAAAAGCAGCGGAAGCTCCTAAACGCCTTAAACGCCGCTGATTATACGCCCGAGGTAAATGAGAGCTTTCTGCTGTACTCTCTCGTGTCTCTCTGCCGCGGCAACTCCATGCCCCATTTGAGACTTTATATTTTATTACCCGTATTATGTTATAATACTTTTTATTTTTCAAGCGTCAATTTGGACGACGCGTTTCAAAATTTATTCGATATTTTGAACGAAATATAAGTACCAAACAAACATTAATTTCCCTTGATATGCACCTGTGCTCAACCAATCGCTATAAGAACAAAGAAACCGGGCTCAAAAGCGCCGGTCCCAAAAATGTCCTCCAAGCCAGAGTCCCAGCAGTTCTCCGTTCTCCATAATGGAGTCATCTGGCGCTGGGCTCGATGGCTTCAGCTACGTGCCTAAACTCTCCTCTCGATCCTCTGCTTCCATATTCGATCACATACACCTCCGGTCATGTTCAGCGCGATAAGCCCGAAGCGCGCGCAATAGAGCAAAGCTGCAATAATCCTTCCGATCGGCTCGATCTCCGACACCGATCCTTTCCACGCGCTCGTTCGACCTCCAGCACTCGATTGCGCTGCTTCCCAAGCAGAAGGATTGCGTATCTACCCACAAGCGCCACTGTGACTCGAAACGAAAGAAATTAAAAAAAAAAATAACAAGAGCCGGAGAGAAAAATAAACGGCAAGAAATACGAAAACCAGTCCCTCTCCCCCTCCCCCGGTTCCCCCTCGTTCTCTCTCGGATAGGAGCTCTCTCGGCTCCCCGCGAGCTCGCAGCTCCTCCTCCTCCTCAGCCTCCTTCTTCTCGAGGGGGAACGAGAGAGAGAGGAGAGCGGTATAGGCGCTGCTGGCTGCTGCCGGTGGTGACCACCAGCGTCACCACTCCCGCGCTGTCGTTCATCCGGTACCTTTTTCTCCAGCAGCAGTAGCAGCAGCAGCATCAGGAGTGTTACAGAGCGCCAGTCTCTCTTGCTCCCAGTGCCGAGAATCTTCTCCGGCTCGAGGAGGAAGATTCGTCGGTTGAGCGCGGAGAGTGACCAGGATACCAGGTGCGGGCTGCCGATCAGGTGCGCGGAGGCTGAATATCTCTCTCTTGAGAGAGAGAGAGTGTGGGAGAGCAAGAAGGAGGGATATAGTCGGAGAAGGAGCGGCCGCGGGCGTAGAGCGCGCCAGGAGAGCATATCCGAGAGAGCCGATCGGCGGCGCGATGTCGCACGAGGCCCGCTCGCCGAGGAGCGCTCGGCAGTGCGGATAGGGAGAGCCAAGTCGCGGCTCAGCCATATCTCCCGCAACGTCTCTCTCTCTCTCTCTCTCTCTCTTTGCCTCTCCTACAGTGCAGCCTCCGAGTATTCACCAGCTCTCGTCGTCGGGACCACGCCGGATTATCGTCCTTCGCCGAGAACACTGCTGCTGCTGAAAGGAGACAGGGACGGCTGAATTACGTCGCGCGAGCCGATCGCACTCTCTCTCGCCTAGTCCAGTCGACGCAGGTGCGCTTCTTATCTACATTTTTCCTATAGCTATATAGATGCCAACCGCGAATGCCTGTGTACGTGTGTGTATCCTTTCGTGCCTGTGTGCGGGTGTTCGCGCGCGCACGCGTGCCGCTACTGTTACGAGCGCGATGTATATGCCGAAGGCTTCTTACGCAGGCTAATCTACCGATCATCGGCCAATACGATAATATCGACTTGTGTGTGCCTTTCGTGGAAACTTTGAACCTTTGACGACCAGCAGGGGTTTTCGATGAGTAAACTTATTGATCCTGATCAACATGTTTATCACGGATTCTGGACTATGTGTATTGTTGCACGTGTTTCGCAATGCTTATATTAAAAGAAAACGGTGATAGAGAGAGGGAGAGCAGGGGAGAAGGGGAACGAAAGAGAGTGTTTAGAGTTTAGAGTTGTATCATTAATGCCGAGGTTCTCCTTCTGGAGAACGAATAAAGAATTTTTTTTCTGTTCAAGGCTTATCGGCTGTATACATATTTATCTACAATTTATCTAGATAAATCGTGGTCGAAGCAATGACGTAATTTACAAATTAGAAAAATTTTCGCTCTTTAAACGGATTATAGTTGAAAAACGAACGACTATTGATGATCTCGGGGCCGGGATGAAAGTCGACATTTTTGTCAGTTTAGTCATGCACTTTAACCCCCCGTATCCCCCTCCTTGCCCCGCCACGCTCGGCATCATCTCTCGGTCAGTATAGCGACCTACCTGAAGTTCCACGAAAATTTGGCTGCTCGTGCATACCTGCGAGCGAAAAACAAGCAGTGCCCCTTAGGGCTACGCTCATAGCTGGAGAGATAAAATAGCTGCTAATCGATTTCGAGGCCAAACGCAAAATAATCCTTTGAATATCACTTTCTTTTTTCTCTCTCTCTCGTGTAGAAAATGTCTAAATGTTCGTAAAAGTGTTGTATTAGAGCAAATCTGCCGGAATCGGCTGGGGGTTCGTGCGCGGCTCTATGCGACAATGTTGGCATTCCGGCGTGGTAAATGATTCGCTGGAAGCGCGTGCGGAAGGATATTATTAGAGGCGCACCAGCCGCCCGCGGCGTCACACTAGACGCTGCACGAAGAGCTCTCGACAAGCTCGCTCTCTCACTCTCTGCGCTTGATCGGTCCATTCGATAAAGCTTATTGCATTAAAGTCTGGTTAATTTGGAGAAAAACAAGCGAATAACCGTATGCTTGCTAAACTTTCGCGGTTATACCGTGTGCAATTGTTGAGCTAATAATCGTATGCGTAATTCACGATGACCTAGATTTAGTCCTACAATCAGCATTTCAAAGACATGTTTTTATATTTTAAACATTTATTGTTCACAGTTTCAACGTTAATTTTTAATCGGATTATACACGTATTAAGTGGAAAAGAGGAACAATGGCGAGGTGGTCCTGGGGACCAAGGCCAGCCGGGTCCGCACTGGGAATCCCGGCGCTCCTGTTGCTCCTAGTGCCCCTGATCCTGGTACACCTGGCCAGCCGTAGCTACGCCTGCAACGAAGCCATCTGCGCGAGCGTCGTGAGCAAGTGCATGCTCACCCAGAGCTGCAAGTGCGACCTCGTCACCTGCACTTGCTGCAAGGAGTGCTTCAACTGCTTGTCTTACCTTTACGACGAGTGCTGCTCCTGCGTCGGTATGTCCATCGATTATCTAAGCTTTGTCACATTTCTTCTTCTTTTTTTTATTTTAAAAACGACGCTTTTCATTTGCAGATCTTTGTCCAAAACCAAACGTAACGGACAATCCGCTGAGCAAGAAATCTCACGTCGAGGACTTTAACGATCCCGTGCCTGGACTCTTCCAGGCTCTAACGGCCGAGCCGGATCCCCATGAGCGCTGGCTCACCTTTACCTATCCGGTCGACTTCGACATTACCCTCTTCTCGCCTAAGCAGGACAAGGAGATCAAGTACCGCCTGCGTAAGATATCGATTTATAGTTCATGTCACATTACATCCTCCCCTTCTCCGTGGTGATCAATAAAAATGCATAATCAAACGCGTTGCAGTATCGGAAGGTGGAAGTGACACGGAGAACAACCATCCGCTAAAGCCGAACGTCCTGACGGTCAACTGCACGATCGCCTACATGGCCCAGTGCAACTCGTGGAACAAGTGCCGGCAGGCCTGCCAGAGCATGGGGGCCTCGAGCTACCGCTGGTTCCACGACGGCTGCTGCGAGTGCGTCGGCGACACCTGCATCAACTACGGCATCAACGAGTCCCGCTGCCGACACTGTCCACTCGACAAGGAGGACGAGCTCAAGGATCAGTTCGACGACTATGGACAGGATGACGATGACGCCATGGGAGACGAGGTCGACTGATCAGCCCTGGATATCTTGCTTGGCAAAATTTAATACACCCTTCTTTTTCAATCTCCTTGTCGTCGTTGACTTTTTTTGCGCTTCACTATGGTATTCGCTCTTACGTTCACTTCTTTTCTTTTTTGTTCATTTTTTATGGATTTTCAAATAGCCGGTGAAGACTAACGCTTTTCGAACTTTTGGCGTAAAGTGTAAGTCTTCGACGGTTATTTGAAATGTGTTAGTCTTCTTAGGGCGAGTCGATATTATATACATAACGTAGGCGTATCTAGTCGCGCGTAGAGGAGTTGGAAATTAAGCAAAAGTCCTTATCATTCTTTCTTTCTTTCTTTTTTTTTTGTTTTACACGTGTGTATCGTGCAACATTTAGAAGCAACTTAGCCATAGCCGCTGGTTTACATGCATGTGTATAGCGTACGATGATCTTTGTGCGTGATAAGAAACGAAAAAAAAAATTTAATCAAAGCAATTTTTATTTTACGTGGATTCTTTTATACGTATATATTCGGTTAGAATATTATATATACATCTACTTAACGTAGAAAAAAAATTGTATACGCATTCGTGCTGTAGGATGACTAAGATTAATCAATTAATTGCAATTATATATATATTAATTAGCAGTCGTAAGGTATTACTTTTAAGTTTTTATTTTAGAGAAAACTTTAATTGTTGTATAACTGTGCCATAATGGATGAAAATTGTACATACAAACACATTACCATGACAGTAAAATTTCTTTACAATCACATCAGCACGATGTCTCGACAAATCGTTTCTATTATTTCTAATATCGCCTTCGTTTCTCCCTTTTTTTCTTGTTGTCATCTCCCATTGTACACAAAAGAAACGAACACACATTCAACAGTATTATTTTCATAAGCACGTACAAATTATTGCGTTAGTTCGACATCGTCTTAAAATTATTGCATTGAAAAGTTTGGCAGTTTAGTATGAGGTTGCGCTTTTAAGCACGTGTCTGTGCCAGTGTGTGTGCGTGACATTCCCAAGCCGTGAACTCTATATGAAATTTAATCGACCGCAATTTTTTAGTAATTTTACGAAACTCAATCACTTTCGACATTTATTTTTCCTCTCGAAATTATCAACTTAAACGTTCACAGTCAATTTTTACTATTTTCCCCTCCTCCCAAACTCATCGTTGAATCGAATTCAATGAATTTTCACCCCAATTTTGCTAATCTTTGGCTTTTCGACAAACAAAAAAAAATTGCTTTAAATCGAGCAGTTTATCTTCAAGTTTTCGAGTCAGCCTGACTTTCGCTGCTCTCCGTCAGCTTGATAAACGGCAAATCACTGCCGCTCCACATCGAGTAGAGATTCGATCTGGTCGATTCCTTGAAACAGACAAACGAGAAATTTAATTTACAGTACAGTATCGTTGACAATAGATTATCTCGATCGTCATTACCCCAGCTCCGGCGGCGCTTTCCGATCCTGATCGACTGTGCGCCGAAACGCAGGAGTCCGTGGAGGAGCTGTTTTTGCGCGATTGAAGCAACTCCGCCGCGCCTGAAATTTAACAATCCGATTACAACCAAAATTCGTCTTTGTGAATCAAAAGAGTTTCACGACGTATGGCTTACCTGCGGTAGAGTCCGAGTCTCGATGCGCCGCGTAGTCGCAATGAGAGTGTATACTGTCCTTGCTGTCACCGTGTGCGCTTCCGCTGCCCCCGCTGTGCTCTGTAACACGCGAATTAATCGATGCTTCAAATTTCATTGTACCAAACGTATGTACAACGAAACGATTCGCTCACCTGAGTCTCTGTGCTCGCCACTTTGGAGACTGTGATCGCTGTCACGGTGACCTATGAACAAAATTTGACAAACGCCATTAAAGAAATTACAAGTATATAAATTCACGAGATCTATTGATTCAATTTTAATTTTATTTTTACCGGAATGATCGGAATAATCGCTCGAGTGCGAGTCATGGGGCCAGCCTCTCGGTGTCCCGGCGGCCCTGGGCTCTTGCCAGGTCGCGCTCTCGCAGCCGATCGTCTCGTAGCTGCAGGTCGTCAGCGTGAGCCCGGGCACGTGCTGGGTACCGTGTGCCGTCGGTGGATTCGTCAGTCTGACTCCTTTAACAAACCAAGCGAAACTTACACACGTTATTATTCCTCTCCTCTACAGAATCTAAGCTTACCCGGCCTGCAAGAGAGCAACTGTATGGCCTCGCGCAGTCCGTCCTGACTAGTCATCGTGGACTTCCACAGGGAATCGGGACTGGTGGACCGGCTGGGCTCGTGCCCAGGGACCCTTAGTCTCGTGCGCGTCTCCTGCCGCGGCCACTCGGTCACGTGCCGGCAATCCCAGGGCATGGACCAGCGTCTAACAGCCTGCTCGGACGACTCGGCCCCGGCCATCTCGGCTGCTGCCGTTTCCGACCATCTCCTCTGAACCTTTAATCATGCGGCTAATGAATTAATCAAGTTCTTTCAGAGGAGAGAGGAAGGAAGAGTAGATCGACGTGCCTGCAGAGGAAAGAGCGAGTAGGGCAGTGGCGACCTGTGGCTGCTGTGCTGCGACGGATTCTGCTGCATCGACGAGGAGGAGGCCGGCGGCGGCGAGCTGTAGAGACGCTCGAAGCACTGCTGGAGCGCGACGATGTCGCACTCGCTGCCGTCCTGGGTGCACGAGCACTCGGCCATGCTCCCTAGATATAACAAACGACAGTGAGCAGGATATAATCGTTGCGCGAGAGGACAAAAGAGAAACTCTCGGACAAGGGCGCGTTTAAGGGATGGGAAATCGATTAAACGGCGGGAGAACCTTGGCTTTAAACGACCGCTTGGCCGTCGGCCATAATTTACGCTTGACTCTCTCGTGTGTATACGAGCTAGCCCTTGCGCGCCTCCCTCTATTCTCTCTCTCTCTCTACTCACCCAAGCACTTGCAGCACGCGACGCAAAACTGATACTGGAGATTTATGAAGGTCAGCAGATTGTCGCGAAGGATGTCCTGCAAGCGCACATAAGCATTGCCGTGTACATTAATTATCCATTGTTTTGGCATTCGAGGAAGCGAGGCTTAAGATAAAAGCTTTGACAGCCAGCAATATATGCTCACGTGTTTTTCAGCGTCGTTGTCGAGGACCTCGTAGTCCTTCATCGCCGTTACCACGTGCTTCTTGACCGTGTGACTGGCGACGTTGGTCGCCCGGGTGAGCTCCTCCCAGCCTGCCAGGCACTGAGCTGTCACCCTGCACTGGGCCATGCTGTCGTGAACCGATAGCAGCGCTTGCAGAGATAGCGCGAGTCTCGTTCCAGCCGAGCAAAGACCGTTTAGCATCTGCGAATTAATCCATGATTCTTTGTTTAATTGTGCATTATTGTGCTTGCGAGGTTGAGATTTATCTTTTTCAACAAAATTAGTGGAACGTGATAGCAATTTTTTTTCCATAAAATTTTCGTAGATTTAAGATAGCTGACATACAGCTATATAACGGAAATACCTGGAGATAGGTCAGCCAACTGCCAAGGCATTCATTAACGTCCATTTGATTGAGCGAAATTTGATTGTCGCCGGTTGATTTCGATCCAGCAGCCCTGCCCTCGGCCATTTTCCCCGCGGGCCAAAATAATTGGGCTGAATATTAGCCCAATTCACCTGCAACATCCACGAATATCCCTAAGCAATCCCGCAGTCAAGAGACGCCGCAATACATTATATATGACATTATATCGCGAGAAATAAAAAAAGAGCTTATGTAAACACGCGTGAAATGCTGCTTATATATAGAGCAGCTTTAAAATTCAAATTTCTCACGAAGGCTCGCGTGACAATCTTCGCTTCGGCGCTCGGCACGGAAAATTAAATTTCCGTCTTGGCTAACTCACTTGTTGACAAGCAAGCGTATTGCGCCGAGAGCGAAAGCAAAAGTGTCTATAACGCACGTACATACACACACACACCTTCATGCGCTCTACCCTCTCTTTCAGATTGCAATCGTCCTCCTCCGGAGTATGTTCAACGTTGCTTACGTTTTCAACGCACTATAAACGCCGCCGTTAAATAAAGCACGATAAAAATCGTTCGCGCTTTATGTGCTTCGATTAAATCTCGTACCTTGAAATTTTCGTAAATAGCCGCAGACACGTGCTAATTCGCGGTCTAACGAATCACAACAAGTATACAACAGTAGTAACAGCAGAAGCGGAAAGAATGGCAAGGCAGATAAGCAGACACGGCAGAGGTGTAACACGTACGTGCGTGGGGTAGCATCTCGTAGTCAGTATCGCCGGCGAGCGGAGCAGTACGGCCAACAGGATCACTAGCAGGAGCAGT
Source organism: Anagyrus pseudococci (assembly GCA_030522585.1). Lineage (NCBI taxonomy): Eukaryota > Metazoa > Arthropoda > Insecta > Hymenoptera > Encyrtidae > Anagyrus > Anagyrus pseudococci. The sequence goes on from JAPYYQ010000116.1 coordinate 29,280, forward strand.
CGTTCGGGCGCTCATGTCCGGCTGGGGTCCGTCGCGCCGGGGTGAGTCAAGCGGCCGGATCAGCAGGGGCTGTTGCCTCGCGCATCGCACCTATTGACGCAGAGAGCGAGAGAGCGGCGGTCTGCGCGCTGGCTGCAGCGCGAGAGCCCGCCCTCCCCCCCGGAGGAGGCCCAGCCTCGGGCTCCTCGAGGCATCCGAGATTCCCTCCGGCGAGCCAACTCTCTCTCCAGCGGTCTTGTAGTTTGTTGTTACTACTTGCGTTACGTGCTCCTGTTGCGTTACATGTACGCTCTCTCTCTTCCTCAGCAGGGCTCTCCCGAGTCTCGCCGGCTCGGCTGTTTCTACTGAGCTTGCACCAGGCCGACTACTACTGGCCGACTAGGAGCCAGAGCCCCCCCCCCCGCAAGCTTCGGCGGCGGCGCACGCGTCGTTCAAGCGATATAGACACGCTAAGCCGCTCTTGTATAGCGAGAGAGGCCAGAGCTCCCCCCGAGGTCTCTGCTCCCGCAAGCAGTTTCGCGAGATCTTCCGGAGTGGAGGTTTTTGTGCACTGTGCGATGGAGAGAAGCGCGTTTGAGCGCCCCTGTACGGCAGCTCGACGTAGCGGTGGCTATTTTATCGGCTGATAGTAACGTAGTTTCAAATACTCTGCGGGATACTTTTTATTTTATTTATGTTTTCTTTTGTTTATCTAGTTTCGATTAATTTTGTAGCTTATTGAACAATATTGTTTATAAAATTCGATTGTTTTTTTTTAAATGTGTAATTTTAGAAATAAATAAATATCATTTTAAGGAGACTACTATTCAATAATGAAAAAAGCTCCTTCGGAGGGCTTTATAATGTCCGATTGACTATTTTGCATCGGTAATTAGAAGAACAATCAGTATCGGTAACGACTACCCGTCTATTCAATCTCAGAACCCTTACATCACAAAATTTTCCAAAGCAAAAGCTCACCAGCATTCGACCGCGAAATCAAATAAGATCCGGCATAAACCAAAAAAAAATAAGGATAAATAATCCATACAGGACGTTGCGTTACGCGGGGCATCAAGTTCCAAAGATCGGCAAGAAAGCCTAAGCCCGCCAGCCACACACACACACACGCACCGCGAAAGAGAAAGAGAGCTAAGAACCGGGAGACGAAGTAGAAGAAGAAAAATAAGGCGTTCGTCGCTGAGAGGAAGGCCGATACGGCACGGCGTAACGGTAATCCGAGCCTATGACAGCGAGAGACACTCGGCCTGCAAGCCACTGACCGCAAGCTAGGACACGCGCGCGCGAGCGCTTATACCCCTTTTTTCATCTCGTTTCGCCCCGGTCGAGCGTTTCGTGTCATCCCGTTAACGGGTAATTGTCCAGAGAGAGAAACGCGAGAACCATCTGCGTCTTGGTTGTTGTTTACGAGGCTTGATGAACCTCCGCCTCCCTCTCGAATCATATACCCTTATCCAGGCTTGGATCGGTATGTTGGGTGTTATTAGAGATCGTTAACGAACTCTCGCTTTGATTCGGTGAAATTATGTCGGTGCGCTTCTGTCGTCGAGATGGTATAGCTCGAGCCTCTGATAACGCGATATTTCTTACGATGGAAAGCTGCGGGAGCCCTAACGATTTGCAATTACGCTAGAGCGAGAGAGAAGAGGAGCGAGCTCGTAAAGATTAATAGGAGCGCACACGCGGAGGCGCGCGAGCCGATTTCCGATCGTGCGTGCATTGGAAATTCGGGCCACGTTTATTATGCTTATTTGTGTGTGTATACGCCGGCATATGGGCTATATCGGCCACGCGAGTCTTAACTGACCATACGAGAGCGCTACGATGGCCGTGTATAGGTGAAATAGTCGCAGGTGTGTACGTGTGCGTTTACAGTGCACAACGCGCGCGCGTGTCCCCGGCTCTCTCGCTTTCCCCTTTACGCAGCTTGCAGTGTTTTTTTAATATTGTATATCGATGCAAAAAATCGCTCGGTAAAACAAAAATAAAAATAGTCCAGCGCAAAGCCGGCACTTTTAGTTTTCCCAAGTTCTTAAAATCCTAATGATAAGCCTGTAAATCCCGAGAGCGGCGGGCTTGTATACGCCTACGACGGTAAGGGGTCTAACATTTAGGCGGGCGATAATAAAAAATGAGCGTTCGCCAGGTGGGGGGAAGGAGGTGGGAAATCGAAAGGAAGTCGTAAATAATGGAAAGTTGTCGAAGGCTCTGGAGAGTCTGGTACAAACACGCGACTGCGAGGTGTATCGCTGACAGAAGGAGTATAACGTATAACAGAGAGCGTATTGTTGGCCTGTAAGAAAAAACAAGCTACATCGCAGCAGCTTATGTGTGCGGCAGTAGTAGCAGCGGCAATATAACAGAAGCAGCGGTCGGCAGCGGAGAGTAGCGCCGCTCCGGCAGGAGAGTACATAGGGAGAAGGTACTCGACCTTAATACCGGCGAGGGAGGGGGGGACCAGGAGAGGGACGATCGGTCCCGGGAGCACGGCGGCCTCCCGAGAGTCCAAGCGGGCAGGCTCGCTTGCTCCGCGAGAGCGCCTCTCACCGCTGCGCACGTTGGCCTGGAGCGCGCGTCTACACGTACACGGCACACTCGGTGTCTGGCCAGTGAAGGGAACGGATCTTTCTTTCTCTTTCTCTCCGGCGGCGGCGGCGGCGAGCGGGCGCGCGGCTCTTTCTCCTCTTGCCGCTCTCCGGCTCGGCGCTACTTTTCCATAACGCGCGCGCGCCACGAGGCGTCTCGCGAGAGCACACACACACACAGAGGCAGTATAGGCTGCGAGGCCGACGCGCGCCAGGCCAGCAGCTGTGGGATTAAACATGAGAGCTCGGTTACCAACGACGAACCTTGCCTCTCCTTCCGCCGGGATTAGCGCGAGTTTCTGAGCAAGAGACAAGCCGTCTTCGTCGTCCGGTGTGCGGTGAGTTCGATGCTCGCGGTATAAGTGCGCGGGCAGACTCGAGATCAACAGTGCCAGTCCTTCAGACGTCCAGGAGAGCTGGTGCCAAGGAGAGTGCGGTGCGAGAGAGCAGAGACGTTGCCTCGCTCGAGTATCGGCGATGACAAGAAGGAGGAGGCGAAGGAACGAGGACTGAGAGAGCCTGTCTAGCTCGCCGCAGCAGCTGCCAACCGAGTGCCTCTTGCTTGACCCCTCTCTCTCTCAAATCTTTCACCTCTCTATATCTCTCACTCTGCTGAGAGCATATCACCGGGAGCAAAAGGAGCTTAATTCGTCGTGGCGCAACAGAGCGTCGATGTGAGACTGCAGCTGACGAGCGCTAAATCGCGCAAGCTCCATCCCCCCCCCCTCCATCAGGCCGAGGGCCACTCGAGCAAGGATGCTGCTCCTGCTGCTGCTCCGGCTTCTGCTCTTCCCTCTCGTCGCCTCTAGCGCGGCTAACCAGGCCGGTATGTATATATCGATATACACGCATACTCTATCGACACATAGGCACACACGTAGACCGCATCGTTTTATTATACTAGCTAGTATATTCGCTGCGGCGAATTGGCTTTCGAAATTTTCGACTTTGCTTTTTCGCTCTTTCGAGAGATGCGCGTTCTATGGCCTGTGCTTTCACAACTGCGCTGATTATGCTCGTCGTCTGATCGGATCAGCCGATTGGCTAAGCTCCCTGTTTATTCGCAATTTGCCTAAGTTTTCGTTTGTTGTATTAGCGAGAGATGAAAGTGAAATGTGATTTAAACAAGATTTTTTTGAACTTTGTACGTCCCTGACCTTTTCGACCTGATTTAAATACGTTTAGTTGTCATGAGTTATTTTAACATATGACGATAATTATCAGCCAGTAAACTTTAAAGCCAGAGGTGATTCGCATTAAATCGTTAGCACCAAAGCGTGTCGCGGCAGGAAAAGAAAAGATAAGGATATGAAAATTTACCGGTCTAGTCATTCGCAGCTAATAATTCGTTTTTGCTCGCGCCGATAAGTGCGAGCACATTTTTCTCTTTTAACATTTTAATTTAGCGGCGAAAAATGTGTGTCACCGATAAACAGGCATATTTTCAGATAACATACGCAAACTTATAGACGGATAGCAGGTATTACGTTAGATTTAAAAATATATTCAAATACCAACAGTCAGAGAAGCGTAAGGATGATTTAATTTGAATTCGAATGATCAATAGTGAGGCCACGTAAACAATGAGTCGAAAAAAAATACGCGTTTCTCCTGTATACAAGTGTGAATTTGAATTCGTCCAAATTCCATGGGCGACCGCCGGTTTTCCGGGAGGACACGAGAGAGCTCCGTTTCGAAATAGCGTGACAGCTGTTGAAAAATAAAAAGTAGGTTGGAAGTGTGCGCGCGCGCGCGTGTTATTCGCAATTCAAAGGCAGCAGCAGCAGCGAGCGTCTGTATGTATACCGGTTTTTCGAGAGACAGAGAGAGCTAGCGAAAATAAAAGAAGGAACAAAAACGATCCGATTCCGCCTACTCGCGAGGAGAGTTGCTGTCCTCCCCGAGCGTTAGTAAGTTTTCTGGTGTCTCGAGGTCACCTCGTCATGTCCCGTGGCAAACGAACGATTGTACTTTCTCATTCCTGTTTTTTTTACTTCTCTCTCTCTCCCTCGCTCGCTCCTTCTCGATTTATCTATCCTTTATGGTCAATCGAGTTCTTTGCCTTCGCGCCGAGCGTTTTTTATACGCTTCAAGCAAAACACTTTGAGGACTTGTATCGGCAAAAGCGAGAGTATCGGTTATTTAATTGGAATATTAACGAAATATTATCATTGCCGATAATAATAATGTACCTGCTTAGAGTACACTTATGCGCGCGCACTTTCTCGACTCGGTACGCTCAACTTTTTTTTCTCTCCCCCCTACTCTTCTCAACCTCGTGCTCTTTATCAACTTTCGACGCAAACAATTGCTTTGACTTTCGCCTTCGTATTATGCGAAAATCGGCGTGACGATTTTTTTCCTCGCCTACCGTAATGAGCAAAGAGCCACAACAAAAAAGGAGAGAGATAAAAAAAAGAGTATAACAAAGACTTCGATCGAAATCTATATGGTTTAACGATTACATCTTTTCGGCTAACTATACCGGGCCCGGCGGCTTCGTAGTAAAGCCACTAAATTAGCCCGGAAAGTGCCCCTCTCTCTTAAAAAAAGAGCCGGGTAGAAAAATGTGTGTGGAGAACAGAAAGCTAAGCGCGGCGCGCGCGGGTTACAGAAAAGAGCGCGCCCGGCGACGGCGGGCATAACGATCGGCTCTCGATACACATCTCGGTGTGATATCGTGAGAACGAGAGCGTCGTGGCTCTCGCTCTCTTTCACTCGCCCTGCTCTGCATATGTGCGTATACACAGAGCTGCGCAAGCAGCAGCCCCGCGCGCTTCCCATTCGATCGCTCATTTCCTGTATACACACGCATATACACTACCGTGTCTCTATCCCCCCCCTTCACCGTCTTCGCTCATCCTTTATAGCCTTTTAAGCCGCGGCTTCGTTATACATATTTTCTCCAATGCACTTCCGTATGGCTTGCGCTAGCCTACGGAAACATTCTTCAGATAAAACCGAGTGAATTATGGAAACGCGTCGGAGGCATCCTTTGCATTGTTGCAATTCTTTGTGTCTCCCTATGCGCTCGCCAGCCGTTTCTTTTTCTTCTTGCGTTATTTTTTATTATATAGCGTACGTAAGTATAAGATTAGATACGTAATCTTATAACTATTGCGAGATATATTATAATCCTTTTTCTTTTGTTTTATTAACGTCGATTAGCCGCACGACTTTGTTCGACTCCTTTTTACATTTTTATATACATGCATATATGCTATTTCGCAATGCCTTAAAAATCCGGCGCGGTATAATGATAATCAAAGCCATGACGACGCTATTATTTAAATCTTTGTACAAAGCCATCCTCAGTTGGGGCATGACTTTCGCTCTATTATAACGCCCGGCTCGAGGTCAATTTTAAACGAACGCACGACTAGCATGCTTTTATATATACGAAGCGCTAAATCTACATATTATAACTGACGAGCTGGGTTATGCTATCAAAATTTTTTCTTTCTTTTTAAAATTAGCTTAAAATTATATTTTTGTAGACAGGTATAGGCTCGCGCGAGTGTAAATTGCACGTATCCCGCTGTGTGTGTTGGTTTGTCCACGTAAGAAAAAACATTATTTTGCATACCAGGCATGTGAAGTAATTCTATTGATTAAAAAAGAAAGGAAGTGCCTGCCTTATGTAGAGCGATATTTCCCACAGCTGCATTGTATAGGCTTGAAATTGGCTGTATAGGGATACATAACAATATTGCCGGGGTGCAGGCAAGTTTAATAAAAAAACGAGAGAGAAAAAAAAATTCATTCGTAATAATTTATTTCTTCAACCGTACTGCGTTTGTTGCTGTAATAAAAATATTCAACCCGCCAACGAGTCTTTGCGCTGTGATTAATAGTTCATTGTCGCTGGTATAGGTCGACTTGTTAGCGCCGAGCTTTGAGAGAGCAAAGGGGCAAAAAAAAACGAAGGTACGGAGAGAAGGAGATAAGAGACTTGTATATTCCGGGTTAGGTCAAACGAGAAACAAACTGATTATACAGCGGGGTATAAGAGCATAAGCCGGGGGCAGAAGCCGGAGTAGTGTTCACACAGCCGAAAAAAAAAAATGTATCCGGGGGGTGGTTAATAACAGCAGGTCGCACGAGAGAGAACCGTTGGTGGGGATCGGGCAAAAACCGGCGGCCACGCCAGCGGGGCAACTGTCAGGTGCTCGGTTTCGCAAATTCACCGGGCCATACGAGTGTGCTACGGAAGGGGTGCAGCGTAGAGAGAGAGGTGTCCGGCGGGTGTGTATATCCGAGCTCTCCGCGCGCGGAAGACAATTACGACAGCGGCCAAAGGCACAGGTGTGTATAAGCGTCCGCGTGTGTTTGTGCGCGTAGAGCGACGCGTTGCGCAAGTATAGAGAACGCGAGTGGGGTTCATGTACGTGCGCCGCGTGCGCGCCGTGTCTACGCCCGGCTTGCGCAACAAGGACGAGGCGCGCAAGAGAGGAGGTCGAGGGGGGAGGCTTATATCTTCCGCGGCGCTGCACGCGGGCCCTGAGCGGGGCTCTCTTGTGTATACTCTCGGCCGGATCGGCCCGCTGGGATGCGATCGGACACAATGGACTATTAGGCAAGGGAAGCCGACGGTGTAAGGCCCTTATTTCGCTGATTTTTTTCTCTTCTCTTTTATCCTATTCTTTATCCGGGGAAAACAAAGCCGATCGCGAGTACATTTTTTTTCGCGAGACGAGATGCATACTACGAGCTATACATCCAGGCGCACAGGTGCAAATTTCAAGTGTTGCGAGCGATCTCCCGCTCGGCTGCTTCGCGCGAGTTCTCATCCGCTTGGAGTTCTTTTAACGTCGCGCTCTCGCTCTTGTGACTTGCTTTATTTCGCGAAAACGACGTCGGAACGGGGACGCACGGCAATATCCGGCACCGATAACGCATACACGCTTTTCAAAGCTAATTTTACTTCTATCCGCGACAGATTGCAGAGTGGTAAAGGAAAGAAAAAGCGGAAGAAACGAAATTTCGGCGGTTGGCAGGTAAAGCAAGAAGGAAATTAAGAAAAGCTAAAGAGCATCGACCTTTCGTGCAAGCACACGTGGAAAATCGCAAAAGCGACAAAAGAGACCTTACGACGGTCTGGCGCGGTTTTCAGTAGTAATAGCCATAGAGGCGTTTGGAGTAGAGAAAGAAGCTGTTGGATCTTCGCTCTAATGGAGTGGAGAGTGGGGAAGGAGCTCTGGTATAGGAGCAACACAGGCCTACGGGCAAGCTCGTAAGAGCCGTTATGTCCTGTCCAGATAATCCGTAGGTATTTTCTTCAGGAAAAGGGAGGGGAGGAGAGCCGAGGCACTGCTTGGAGAGAACTAAGCATGCGAGAGAGCCGATCGACCTCGATCGGTATCAGTTCCCCGCTCTTTCTCTCTCTCTCGTTCTTGCGACCACACCTACTTTCGCATTCGCATACATATATATGTATACACTGTATATATGCAGATATCTGTATATATACGTATACTGTATACAAGTATAGATATACATACATATCTATACCTGCCGGTTGTTCAGAAGACTTTGCCTTATTATTCCCGCTCGGCGTCCCTGCGCGAGCTTATTGTGATATACGGAAGAAACCGGCTGCGCTGTTTAACAAAGCTTGCTTTTTAACACTGTACCATAACCGCGTGCACAAAACTTTGCGTCTAATCTTGTTCATAGGTATACAAGCAACTTTCTACGTACATACGAGATAGAGCGCACAGTCATCGAAAATGCAAAGAGAGTATAGAGAGGCCAAGACAGGTAATCAAGAGAGAGAGTTGAAGTCTCATTTCGCATATTGATATTGGATCGGATCATATCGAGCACATAGTCTTAGATTCGTTGCAGCTGCAAAGGCATATACGCTTTGAGTTCCTGGACGGCGGCGAGCAATACCCCTTTGCCGCGGTATATACATTTTTTATTCGGAGCGCGCGCGCGACATAGCACGCTTTGCCGAAGAAGAGTCAGAAAAAGAGAGAGAAGGAGGGGGGAAAAAAGATCCGTTATTTTGTCTTTGACACTTTTATAACCGAATGACCCAGAGAGAAGCACGAGGTACGAATGTCGAAGTGGAGAGAGAGACGGGTAAGCGAGTCGTAGTCCGAGAGAGGCCTAACTCTTTCCGCGTATAAGTAAGTCCAAACGCGCGGCTCTCTCGACCATTTTTTCTCGGGGCGACACGCATACTCCATCGGGCGCATGTTCATTTTCCCAATTAGGATAGGAGCAGGAGGGAGAGAGGAGAGATAACGCATCGGTCCCGCGAGTGCTGAAGGCCCGTTAAGTTTCGACAAGCGGAACATGGCCCATGGGCCCAACGGAGTGAGTGCAAGCGTGCTATATGCTATATGGAAAGAAAAGCCGCAAGGGAGCGAGAGATGTGTGTACTGCGGGCATAATCGAGTGTGCGCCGGCGCACGTCGCGCGCGCTGACTTGGTAATTTCGCTAATGCCTAAAAGTAGAGGGGAGGGAGGGGGGTCGAGAGACTACGTGCACAAGCCGAAAACCGCTAAGCGAAACGGCTGCTGCGGAATCGTCGCCGTCCTCGGTGGTTGCTAAATCTCGCGGCTCCATTTAATGCCGCTGCTGAGCGCGGAGATTGTGTCCGTGAGTCTATTCCTCTCTCTCTCTCTCTCTCTCTCTCTCTCTCTCTCTCTTCCAGGCGGCTTTATTAATCTCGAGAGGCCCCCCTCATTTTAGCGGCGAGGATATTACCGTTAGCATCTCTCTTCGGCATAGCTATAGCCCCACAGCCGGCAGCGGCTCTCCGAGAGAAAAGAACACACACGCGCGCGAGAGAGAGAGAGAAGCGGTCTCTCTCTTTAGGACGTAAATTAAGCGGTGAAACATATACTGACACTATAGCGGCGAGAGAGCTATCCGTCAGCCGAGTCGAGCTATTTCGGAAACCGGGTGAAACGGGAACGAAAAAAAGGTGTCGGCTGTGTGTGTACGTGTGTGTGTGGGGGAGGAAACAATCGCAGCTGGCAGTAGGTTGACGGAGAGGCACTAAGCGCCCGCGATTTTCACTCGTGGCGCGCGGCGGAAGAAAGAGCGCTCCGTACTCTCTTTGCTATACAGCCTGCCGCCGCTGCTGCAGCTTACGCGCGGCGAAATGCGCGACTTTGATGGAGAAAGCGCGCGGAAAGCCACTAAGTCTATCGCCTGCGCGCACTCCCCCCCCCCCCCTTCCCTCCTCTCTTACCTCGTGAGAGAGGATCTCTTTCTCTCTCGCGCGCCGAGAGAGCAGCGGGGCTCAATTGCACAAGAGCCGCGAGAGAGGAAGAGGCAGACGGAAAGTCAAGCTTTGGATTTATTAATTTCCCTCCTACTCCGCCAGCACTGTGCATTCGTGTAATCAGCCGGAATCTCTGGAGGTTCGTTCACCTGTGAGCGGCTCTCCGATCCACGCCCGCATAGGAGAAAGCTACTCTGCCATTTCGATGGACTTATAATATATAATGTATACATGTGTGCGACTGTGTGCCAACAGGTGCGCTTGTCCCCGTGTCGTTTATACATACGAAAGTAAAAATGTCCAAAGGCCAACGCTTGCTCATCTCTCTCCGATTTCCCCCTTAAACCGGAACAATTAAGCCTCTCTCTTTCTCTCCAGACACGTCTGTATAACTGTATAGGTGTCTGTGCATTTACCCGCGCGCATTTGGATCATCTATCCGCGAGAAATATCTCGCAAAGAGCGAACAATTATTCTCCCATACACGGGCCCGCTCGCTCCGTAGTAGCAAGAGAGCTCTTCCACGGGAAATCTGAAACTCTCTTCCTGCCGCTGGATTTCGTTTAAACGCGCGCCTCGCGTATACGGGCCGCGCGCGCGAGCATGTTGCCCGTGATAGGCATTCACACTCTTCCTCTCTTTCTCTCTCGTCGACACTTTCTTTTATACCCAATGAAAAATTATCGAAACTCCGAAGAGTACCCTGTTTTCGTTGAATAAATAATCTTCGGATTGGCTGCTTTCGAAATGTTTAAAAGAGCCATTAATGCTCGTCAAACATCGCGTGAAACTTTGTGTAGTTTGATTTTCATGCTCATCTGTCTCTTCTTGTCAAAATTTAGTGGGAAGGCCCTTCAGTCCCGGCTGACCTTTTCAAACTCGACGGTACCATTTGTATAACGCGTTTGTTGTTTTATCCATCAACGTTAGTGCCGTGTTTAACGAATGTCTTCACTCACGATTGTTGTAAACTCGTTGATATGCCAACGGAGAAAAAAAACCGTCCATTAAATGTATAACGAACAAGTGACTGGGCGCTTTTTTTTCTCTTCTCGGCTTTTTAATAGCCGGCTTGATTGCCTTTTTTTCGGTATCGCCATTAGCGCGAGAAAGAGAAAAAGGTTCCCCCGGACCAACAACAATAACAACAACCAAAAAGAGAGAGAGAAAAATAACATATTAGGCTAAAGCGTTCCGTAATACGTCTACAATTTGATTTGGGGGGATAGCGAATCGAGCGTGTCTACGTATATATTTACATAGGCTCCGCACGCTGTAGATTATGCCTCATTACGTTCGGCTTGTACAGCACATCGAAAACAATGGCCTTCTCTCCTCCTTCCCCTGCCGATTTCCACCGACCAAAACAAAAAAAGAAACAATTGCCTCACGAATGTTCGCCGGTGTACCTAAAGGCCCCCCCTCTTCGGCTTGGTCAAACATCCTTGATCGAAATATCGTGGATCTACAGGAAGACATATATCGCTGGGCCGTTAATGCCGGGGGAAAGAAATATGTTCGGCTCGTGTATACGTACAAGCGGGGGGAGGTACGTAAGGGTAACCTGTCTCTCTTGGAATATTTCAGAAGACACACGAAGCGAGCATTGGCGAGAGGCCAAGGTGACAAGGATACATAAGTGTTTAACCTTGGCATCGGGTCGCCTCCCAGCAGCGCGTCGGACTGGAAATCTTTATCTAACCATCAGGATCTTTGGGTAAAGAGAGAAAGGGGGGCATGCTCGATTCGCTGGCCATCTGGCCCCGCGCGCGCGCGCTCCACTTCCGGCCTTGTGCGCATTGTCTGAGGCTTTGCCACTTTCGGCGCGTAATCGCAGCCTTATACGTGTGTGTATACACCGCGTCCTCTCTCTTCCTCGCACACACATAGCCACTGTATAGCTCTGCACGTAAGCGTGAAGCAGGTGCACAGGATTTCACCAGACTCGGCTGTACTATAAGTTGCCTCGCTCCGTCTGCAGAGTATATTATCATCTTCGAGTATCTCGCAGCTCTCGGTTGCGCGTCTATGGCAAGCCAGCAAGCGCATCCCTCTGCCATTAGCTTAACGGACTTCCAAAGCAACGACGTTTTTACGCCACTTTAGACATGTCGGCTGCCTACGACAAGAGAAAGAGTAAAGAAAGAAAGGAACGTGCGAGGTTTTGGTTATCTCTGTCTATAGTGGCGAAGGTGCGCTTATGGCGATGCCAACAGGTGCGATGGGCCTCTAAACGGCTCGTAAATCTTTTCCATTTCCATGAGAGGCGCGCTTCAACACCAGAGAGAGTATGCGCATCCGATACACACATATATATATATAATTGCGATTCTCGGCACGCGCGCGGATACAATGGACGTTGTATGGCACTCGGGCATAATTGAATCGTGTTTTCTTCAGAGAAAAGGGGTTTTATATATATCGGTAAGCGATCGGTTCAATCCCTCTGTCGCTGAACCACACGGCACATCGGTCAATTTCTCTCTCTCAGACACACTGCGCGAGCGTCCGCATTACGAAAGATGTAGCTTGCGCGCGCTGTGAATCGCCTATATCGGCAAGATCTTTTTAATGCCGTTGTCAGAACGTAATAGAAGAAATTCTCGCGGACTTAATCAGCAATGGGAATTTCTATAATGATCGTTAAAGGGTCAAGGAACTCTATCTCTCTCCCCGGAGGAATAATGTTCTCTTGCGTTTGGCCATTTGAAACCATACGCTCTCGCGCTTGTTTATTCGAATTTCGAGCCTATATATAATTACAATCTCATATACTCTCTGTTACATATTTGCAGGTTGTACTCATTGCGTATATAACACAAAGCTCTCGGTTATTTATATACGTATCAAGCCGCACGTATAACGCGCGATCATAGGGGCCCGCTGTGGTAATAAGATTTATAAGCATTCTTCGATCACTCGCTCAAGCCTGGAAGAAATGAATAATCAGAGCTGCTGGCTCTAAATAATCCCGAAAGAATAAAAGGTATGCGGAGAGAGAAAAGAAAATGCCGTGTCAATTGCGCGTATGTATAACTCTCCCGCGAGCTTGTCCCGAGTAAAATGGAAACCGGCGCGTAGCGCGAGGCGACTAAAAAGAGAGGGCCCCGTGGAACGCAGACTGCGAATCTCCGATGAAAGTCACTCGTTCTACAGAGTATGTAAAACGAAATTCCTGGGGAGGCAAGGTGGATACAGGGGATGTGTGTGTTAAGGAATAGCATTCGCGCATTAGCGGCGGGTAACAAAGCCGGGAGAAGTCCACTCGCGTCTTTAATGCCTCTAAGTCAGGCCCGTTATAGCCACTTTCTCCGTTGCGGCTTTAAGCGAGCTTGTTACTTGGAATCGTCGGTCTAGGCAGATTAACATGCAGACTTTCGTTTTCCAAACTCAACGACTATATCGACTGCTCGTTCCTGCGCGAGCCCTTGACGAATACACACGAGAGAGGGGCTTAATAGCTGCCGGTATATGGGCGGAGCCGGTGATCGGCGATGATGAGGCACGCGAACAATGCAGCTCGCGCGTGGGACTCGCGAGCTCCGCCAAGGTGGACGAGAGAGGGACCCCGCGTCCCCACGCGATCTCTTCTCTCTCTCTCTTTCTCGGCTTGGATTGCGCTCTCTGACGTCCCGTGGGCATTGTGAGCATCGAGAATCTTATGGGCATTCATATTTCTTGAGCGCCAACCGCATACTTTGTCATATCGTGTAATAACCGCACGGGACATAGAACCTTTTTATGCCTTCTTTTCTCCTTTTTATAGATCTTACAAAAGCGAACCTGGCTTTTTTTTCTTCCTTTTTTCTGATAAGCCGCACGTATATCGCTATTTACTCTCGCGAGTGCTGTTTTTTTTTCTTCCTCCTTACCCCCCGAGCTCTGCCTGTAATTTTTGTATACACACTTCCGCCAAGGTTAGCTTTAATGACTACGGACTGACTAAAAGTGGACGTTTCTTTCTGTTTTTACCGTAGTCGTATAGTATGTTGCAAGTTTAACTATATATAGTAAAATGAAAATTAACGGCCGCGAGGCCGCGGCTTGCCTTCCCAAATTCGTATAAGCTATAGTTTTTCTATTTTCTTTTGGCGAACGTTTACCTCGACTTTTATACTGTCGATCAACGCACACGCGAGTGTTAAAAAGGTAATAATAATAATCCAATTGGACTAAATGGAAATAACTCATTTGACACGGACATGTAATACAGTTTCGCGCAACGAACACTCTCTATGGGGTGCGGGAATGTGACAAGTTAATAAAGGATAACGAGAGCGCCCGGCACCTATCCCTTTTTCTTCCAAGGCTGTTAAGCCTCGTTCACGGCTCATTAGATCCCGAGAAAAGAGTTGTACGCGTATTTCTCTCTCGCTCGAAACTTAAGAGACACAGCCAATAGCATTATATCCGCACGGACGCCTTATATCTGCTTTTACGAGATTTAGTAATTGAGCCGGTGCAAATATCTGTCAGTCGGCTGATACTAATGACACTCTCGTGAAAAAAAAAACTAATAAATCGGCAAATGTTGTTATCGCTCGTGCTTTAGCGGAATTATAATCGGTACACGCGTTTATAACTAGGTCGCGCCTTACTTCTGCGGCGAATTCATCCTGTTTATTTCTCGTCAATTATGATGTTGGTTTGTTTACTTTGGACACGTTAGAAAGTTGATCTTGATTTTGCGCGCGTCGGGCCGCCGCCAGTGTGAAACTAACCCTGCTACTTTATGCGCAATAATTATAACGCGCTCCTCTATCCAGAATACGCGTCGTTTATAACGCCGTTAAAACAAAAAATTAGCTTTGCGGTAAAAGCGCCTTGTCCGTTGATGAAATATCACCTTGTTTTCCTCGCGCGCCTATGGATTACTTTTAATCGATTTTCAATCGGATATGTTAATTTTGTGCGATGTCAAGTCTAGTGTGCCTATATCGGTCAAATTGCTTTTTTGTGACCTTTTTTTTTTGATGATTTTCTTTCGTTTTGCAGATTTAAAATGTGGACATCCGGCGGTGCCGATGAACGCCAAAGTCGCCGTGTCCGACGAGTCGCTCAAGGTCGGCACTACCGCCACGTACACCTGCGATCTTGGCTATGAATTATTCGGGTAAGTAGAAGCAAAACGAAAGACGAAACGTTTATGTACACCAAGCCTTTTCGATTTTTCGCCATAAAGCTAAAAGGAAAAAGTCATTATTGTCGAAAGTCGGAGGTTTTTTTTTCTAACCTTTTCACGCCGAGGCGTAAAAGAAGAATTATAAAAAGGAAAAAACCGTCAAATGGGACTTATCTGGGCTGTTTTGGCGAAAGTCGATTGGAGTACGGGACGGGACGGCTCTAGGCTGCGCGCGCGCGCGCGAGAGCCATATTTTAAAAGAATAATTACTGGGCTCGGGGGCCCGAGCGGAAAGCTTGGCTTGACTTTAGGTTTTCGATTCCGCGAAGCGGGACGCGCGCACTTTCACGTCGCTGTGTACACCATGTCATACGGCCCCCGCGACCCGAAGCGACTTCCGATTTTTCTATACGTACGCACGCGGCGCCGGGAGAAAATCGCGCGATGCCGCGCAGTTATCGAGAGAGCTATTTTTTTACGCCTCATAAAAATATGCCTGCCGGCTGTATATATATATGCTGCAGTCGCTTGGGCCTTTGCATTAAATCGGTGTTTTCTACTCTTTAGGAGGTATAATGGGCCCGTAAGTAAATTTATCGTTTTCCCGAGCCTCCGGTATATCTACGCTCGAGTGCTGATGCACGCGCGTTGTATGTATAAACTAGGGAAAATCTATGCTTTTCCTCCGTTTTGTTTTTCCTTTTTTACTTTGCGATCGTCTATTTTTTTTGCTCTCCGTCGAAAGCTTGAATTAAATGAAAAGGAACGCGGAATGAGGAAAAGGACGTTAAGGTACGAAAGAAAATTAACGACGCTTTTCACCCGAGAGCGAATACGCGAATCTCTCTCTCTCTTTCGACTTGTAAACCTGTTCATAACTAAGCTTGAACATTACTGTTTCAGCGGCAGCGTTATAAGCTGCGGTAACAAAGGAAAGTGGCAAGGCGAATTGCCTTTCTGCGGTAAGTAACGAAAAAAAGAAAAATAGAAGAAGAAGCATGAAAAAGTGATAACCAATTTAAAAAAAAAAAAGAAAAGATAGCAACCCCTCCTCCGCGCGGTATACAGCTCGCGGAAGTTTCAAAGCGCGATACACCAGTGGCAGACAGCGCGCGAGCGCGCCGACAGACAGACAAGCGGAAGTATTTTCGCAAGATCGTTAGCCCTGCCGCGAGCCGATTCTCGCATCCTGTGACGGGCTCCTCCGACACTCGCGGCCTCGCTAAAAAGCCCCCCCCCCTCTCGCTTCTCTCCACGAAATTCTCCGATCGATCTCCAAGCCCTCTCACCCCCCCCCCCTCCTGCAAATTTATGTGACGGCTTCTTGAGAGGTTAATTTATGTTACGTTTCCTTGAGTGGATACTTAGTACTTACAGATACACGGGGGCCGGTACTTTGGGTTGTTAAGCCCGCGCGATCGGTCGAGCAGCAACAGTTTGGCGTATACTGTATGGAGGGAGGAGGGCTTGTCAGGAGATAGGGAAGATGTCTGCGGCTGCATCGATCAATCCGTTTTTCTCTCCGGTATATATAAAGCCGATCGATCTCGGGCGTATTGATGAGGTAACGACCGAACAATAGTTTCATTATTTTCATAAACAATAAAGTCGACGTTGTACTTATATGCGTTTGAATGGTCGACTTTGTTATTGGCAAGTCGAGGAGGCTGCAAATCATCCTACTCTCTTTCTTTCTCTCTTGGCAGAGAGCGCGTAAAAGTTTCGCGCTACGATGGGAAATAATTTATGCGGGCAATAAGGCTAATTATTACAAAATACCTCGTCTAATTAGTATCCGTTAAAAGAAAAACCGGTAAAGAAAAAGTATGTGCATGTACTACAACAGCCTACCTCGTCTGCAATAGGAAGATTGATCGCTTTCGAGACTAAGAATCTCTCGGTCTATAAACATGAAAAATAGCCGGCTTTGAGGGGGGGGGGGGAAGGGCAATTGTCGAAATCTGCGCGAGGCTGGAAATCGGTATGGCGGAGCGGGCGTGCTCTCTCTCTAGCTCGAATCGATTGCCCGTAAAATGCATGCCATTAGCAAAGAGGTTGGGAAAAGCTTTCTCTGTTCACACGAGCGAGAGAGAGAGATAGACAACAGGGGTGAGGTGAGGAGGAGGCTTTCCCAACTAACAGAGGGGCAGGGCTGGGAGAATCGAGTAGTCCGTGTGTTGATGATCGGCAACACTTTGCTAGCCTATTTCTCCCTACCTTCCCTGTCTCTCTCTCTTGTTCTCCTTTGTAACGAAAAGTTGAACGGGTCGCGGGGCGAGAGCTATAGTAAAACGGCCAAGAGAACCAACGCCTCGAGTCTAGCGCGGACGTTTCATTCGCAGGGGGGGGGGGAGGGCAGGGAGAGCTTACGTAAGCGGAGGCCCCAATCTCGAGCCGATTCCTTTCCTCGCTGCCTCTCTTTCCCTCCTTCTCTATACCAGTTCGCGACTGGAAGCACGATGGGAGGAATACCGAGAACACGATTATTGCCTTTTGTACGCGTGTATAAGTGTGTCGGTGTACAAACCTTAACCGCGGCGGCCGCGCGTTTGCTAGTTGCTGCTGTACGTTTTTTCTCCATCATCCTCGCTCTCACGCGTATTTTTCGACCGGTCTTGGTGTTTTTCTCGTTTCGCTTTCGGGTGTAATAATCGAAGCAACGGACGCGAGTCCAATAAACTCTCTTGGGCCTCTACAGCCCGTTCGGCTTTTATTTCCCGTGAAAACTGCCGCGGCGCGTGTATATAATACTTGCCGAACAATCGTGAGATACACAGCCTCTGTAGCTTTGGCTCAATTTTTTTTTCTTCATCATCCTGCTGCTGTACACTTATACATACAGGTCGGGATTTATCGTTATTCCCTTTATCAAATTTAATTGCTTCCAACGCTCAACAATCGAGAGAAATTTTCGATTCCCAGCTGTAGCTCTTAACGCAGGAAAGACCGCGTTTTTACCGATCTCTCGAGTCGTAGACGAACAAGGCCCGTTAGTCTCGTGTGCTTTTGCCCTTATATGCTTTTCAATTCGCTTCTTCCCGCAAAGCGCGTTCGATTCAACACGCTATTTAGCTCCATACAGCACTAATATACAAGTCTCGTCCGTCTTGGCAGGAGTGAACGTCGGCTTCAGAAAACCGGCGAACCAGTCGACGACGGTTCGCGGCGGCGACGCCGGCAATGGCAACGACGGCGACCTCAGCACCGAGCACGACGGCAAGCACTGCACCGAGACCCTAAGCGAGCCCAGCCCCTGGTGGCGGGTCGATCTCCTCAAGCCCTACTCGGTCAAGGTCGTTAGGGTCACTACCCGAGGCTGCTGCGGTAAGTTATTACATCTCTCTCGCTCGATCTCTTTATTACTACTTCCCCACAATCTTATTCAATCTCCTGCGTAATTCTTGAGATTTTTCGTTTAAGTAACAGAGACCATTTAGTGCGCATTGCGTAAGAAATTTTCAGCAAAAGTTTTAAATGCCATTGCTGCTACCGTATCTCTCTTTCTCTCTCTCTCTCTCTCTCCCGATTATTCGATGATTCAGTTTAAGTAATATAGAAATCGAGTGGAGGAGAGAGAGAGAATGAGAGATTGTTATCGAATGAAAGAATCCATTAGCATATAAGTAGGAGAAGGTGCAATTGAGCGAAGTGCCGGCGGTTGTTTCATTTGGCCGCGCGTGTGCGTGCGTGTATGTGTGCCCCGCAGGTCACCAGCCTCTGCAGGATATCGAAATCCGCGTGGGCAACAGTAGCGCCGAGCTCCAGCGCAATCCCCTCTGCGCCTGGTTTCCGGGAACCATTGGTAAGTTTGGCCTCCCGCAAGTGCTCTCTTTACGTATACATATGTATACGCAATAGCGAATTTTGTTCTCTCTCAATTTGCCAATTCTATATGCCAACAGAGGAAGGCGTGACCAAGACGTTCACCTGCGCCCGCGCTCTCGTCGGCCAGTACGTCTTCCTCCAGCTCGTCGGCGTCGAGGGCAGTCTCAGTCTCTGCGAGGTCGAGGTGTTCGCGACCGATGGTGAGTAGCAGCAGCCAATATACTATATCGCTGACCCCACTCCCCTCTCTTCTCTCAAGTTCGCAAAAAAAGCGTAACGAACTTAGAAAGAGAGAGAGAGAGACTAGTGCGGCATGTAGACCGTGTGTATATCTCGAGAGCCGAGGGAGGAGAAAGGAGAGAAAGGCTCGCGCGTGTGCGCCGGGCTGTCGGTCGTTGCGCAAGCACAAGGCGCCCGCACACGTATACACACACAGAGACGCAGTGGCCTGCCGACGGCAAGAGAGTTTTAAAAAAACTCTCTCGCGTTGCTATCCCGCCCCTCTCACGCTTCTCCCTCTCGTTTTCTCCCCGTTGCAGAGTTCGCGGTCGATCGGTGCGCCCACGTCGCGACGCAGGCCGACGCCGACCTCGCGTCATTCAACTCGACCTGCTACGAATTCGTCACCAACCGCGGCGACTCGTTCCAGCAGGCCCGCAACTACTGCCAGGAGCACTCCGGCGACTTGGCCCATGGCTTTCAGGTGAGAGACTCTATACCTATAGCCCACGATCGCCCCTCCTCTCCTCGTCCCTCGACCATTACTCTTTGAGTAAAGTGGACTTCGTATATACAACAGGTGCGCGGCTGGACTCGCCTCCTCCCTCTTCCTGCGCGCACGCGCTTGTCCCGACGAGGCGTAAACTTGTCGTTAACGGCTTCGGGCATTATTTCAATTCCGAAGCCGTTTAGCCTGTAACCTGTTTTATTACAAAATATTTACCGTAAGACGTAGAGCCGTGTAAAAATACATTGTGTACGTACACCTCAATAGCAGCGCGCGCGCGTTTTATTATTTCTGTACTACCGATTAAAAGCGCCTGAAAAATATTTTTTACTGTTTCTTTTCCTTTTGCCACGTAGAGAGATTGTAATTGTGGAATAATTCGTCCGACTGTTCCTTTTTTTATTTTTTTACGCTCAGCAATTACAGTGTCGAACGGTTTGAAAAAAATGTCGTTAATTTTCTTTTTCTCTACAATATGTATATAGAAAGCAAAGATTATTCAAGCATGACAAAATTCATTGACATTCCGAGAACGACATAACGACAGCGATTCTCCGACATTCAATTACCAATCATAATCACTATTAAAGTAGAAGAAAAACAGTCGATTTCCAACATCGATATACATTCCAAAAATCCTCCTCGAAATACCTCGTCGGAACGAATACCGGCCGATACTCACGCAAGACCATTAACGAAATTCAAGGGTATTGCATCAACGTTCATCCTGAACAACCTGGAGAGGCGCAAGAGCAAGCTGAAGACCCAGCTGGTTTGGATAGGCGCGCAGAAGGAGCCGTCCATAACCGTAAGAACGTGGAAATGGGTCGACGGTAGGTGCACGATGTTAATTAATATTGCCGAAGCGTCCCATCTCCCCCCTACAGACAACATGCACATTCCCATTGTACACTTGCCGCGTCGAACCTCCATGTGTCTCTCCATACGTAAATCACAATGCACCGCGCGCAACGTCTTATCGCTTCATCTCTCTCGACGCTTGTCCATCGCTGTTAATAAGTGACAGCTAATCACGGTGCCCGAATTCTTTTCCATACACACACAACAGCGTTGCTATGAAAAAAAAACACAACTCACGGTACACCGCGACTCCAGCGACGCGTTGGTAATGTAATAGATAAAGAGACACGATCGCGCGCTCCGTGATTCCCTAAAATCGCTGTACACAAAAAACAACAGCTACGACAAAGACTTGGCTGCTAATGCTCGGCAATTAAAGAACCAACGCGGAATAAGTGTGCTCCAGAGGAGGGGGGGGGGGGGGGCATGGGGGTTGCTTACGAGCAGTCAAGCTTTATGGCAAGTGGCTTGTAAAGTCGCGTAAATGCGTAAGCGCGCGTGCATACGGAAAATCGCAGTGTACAGGGGGGGGGGGTATACGGGGAGTAGTAGTAGTCGGTATAATTGCGGAGCCCGGTGAGAACGGGGTTGGAGCGCGGACTAGCGAGCTATGGGTTGAGCAACGTGTAGTATAGCAGCAGCGCTCTCGAGAGAGCCGCGACTTGGGAGCGATACAGACACGCTGCTTTGCGCGGATGAGCTTGAGTGTACGTAGCTCATCGATACATCGCCGCGAGAGAGCTCGTGTATATACGCCTCGAGGCGATAATCGGAAACCATGAGTTTAAACTCGGGATGTAAAAGGAATGCCAGCGGACGCTGACGGGGCTTGCGCAATGAACAGCGATGCGATGAGAGCTGGCGATACGTCTCTAGGTGTAAAGCGCGGCTTTTCATTATACATATTTCCTTCGCCCCCTCTGGTGTACAACAGGTGAGGTCATTCAGCGGCCCCACTGGGGCAAGGACCAGCCGAACAATTACAATGGCGAGCAGAACTGCGTCGTCCTGGACGGCGGTAGAGCCTGGCTGTGGAACGACGTCGGATGCAACCTCGACTATCTACACTGGATCTGCCAAAGCAGTGAGTATATAATCATCGTGTATGCACGCGCGAGTTTGTTTCTGCTATGAGTCTTGTTAGTTGTAACAGGTGCGCCGCGCGCCCTCGATTTACT
Source organism: Anagyrus pseudococci (assembly GCA_030522585.1). Classification (NCBI taxonomy): domain Eukaryota; kingdom Metazoa; phylum Arthropoda; class Insecta; order Hymenoptera; family Encyrtidae; genus Anagyrus; species Anagyrus pseudococci. The sequence continues at coordinate 50,819 of JAPYYQ010000116.1, forward strand.
CGTGCATTTTATAAAGCACAGAGGTATATAGTTAGTTAGGGAATCTTCTTGCTCTTTTGTTCTTCGAAATGTATTTCAATTTCTCTTTTATTTTTTCAAGAAACGAGGTAATTACTTCTAAATGAACTATGATGAAGTGAATAATTGCCGGCTGATGGGGGCTGTTGAGTAACGGCGAATTAAGATAATGAAACGCCCGATGATTCTTCGGCTGTTATTCTTGCAATTATATCAATAAGTAAATAGGATAGATCTGACGTGGAGATTAACAACGTTTTGTTATTAATACATTATTTTTCACGCGCCGTCCGTGTAGTAAACCGCGCGTTTTTCGTTCAACTCAAGTTCTTTCTGGTGACTAAGAGTAAAGCAAACGACCGAGCAATCACGCTATATACGTATACGCCTGACCATTTCAGAGCCGTCGACGTGCGGTAGTCCGGATAAATTGGAAAACACAACGATCATGAATATGAAACAGACAATCGGCTCGACGATCGACTACGCCTGCCCGGACGGTCACATGCTGCTCGGCACGCGAAATCGCACCTGCGAGCCGAGCGGATTCTGGAGCGGCTCACCACCCTCTTGCAAATGTAAGTTCACTCTCTCTCTCTCAATTAGCTCTCGGAGCTTTTCCAAAAGCTCATGCATTAATTCAATGGCGTTCGTTGCAGTTGTCGACTGCGGAGCACTCGAGGATCTGGATAACGGCACGATCAGGCTGCTCGACGGCCGTACGACTTACGGGGCTCTGGCCGAGTACGGCTGCAAGGAGAATTACACGCTCGTCGGCGACTCGAGACGGAAATGCGGCGACGGGGGCGTTTGGAGCGGTCATAAGCCCCAGTGCCTCGGTGAGCGTTTTTCCGATCGACTTAGTTTTTTTCCTACACCTCCCACCCTCCTTCCCACTTTTTTTTTCTTTCCTCGTGCATGGCCACGTATTATTAGCGATCGGCCGATTTCCCTTGCGTACAATCTCTCGCGGGGCACGCGATTGATCATTTCCCCTCGGCAATTTTGTCCTCTAATATGCGGGAACCGCACTATCCACCGTGTATGCTACTGACTTTTTTTTTGTAACATTAATTTGTAGCATACGAATTACTTTATTAATTTTGCTCGGCTGAATTGCCAGTTTGGACCAGTCGAACTGGTAATTCGGGAAAGCGTTGAGTTTGTCATTTCGTAAGCTATACCGCTTATGTATATTGATATTGGGATTAAACGAAAAAAAATTACCGGTCACATCTCGCTGTGACACGTAGCATTTGTTACAACGATATTTCATTTTTACACGCATCGTTATTACTTTCATTTTTCTTTTAATCAACGACTTTATATCATTGTTGTAATTATGATTGCAGTCGATTGGTGTCCCGAGCCACCAGAGGTGTCCGGCGGTGTTGTCGCGTTCAGCGGCAAACGAGCCGGATCAAAGGCTACTTATACTTGTCAAAATGGCTTCGTATTGTTTGGTGACAACGTAAGAAACTGAATTTAATTATCGAATAAACGTTCAATGACGATTATAGAATGTTTATTTCTCTATGTTATTTATCTGAAAAAAAAAATAATGACGAGGTTGATATTTCGAAGGTCCTGACGTGCGACATTGGTGGTCAATGGTCGGGCAAGATACCGCAGTGTCGTTACGTCGACTGCGGCGCACCGGCTCAAGTGTCCCACGGCAGCATGAAGCTGGTAAACGCCACGACCTCCGTCGGCAGCGTCGTCGAGTACAGCTGCGACGAGGACTACTGGATCGACGGCGAGGCCAGGCAGGAGTGCACCAAGGACGGCAAATGGAGTCACAAGACGCCTCAATGCGAGCGTAAATATCGATTTATATCTCTCTGAAAAAAGAAGGAAAAGCTATGTTCTATAATGACCATTTGATCGAATTGACATTGCAGTAATAACGTGCGAGGAGCCGGAGGTACCAAACGGAAGTTACGTGGTCGGCTACGATCTCTACATCCACAGTACGATCGAGTACCATTGCGAGGAGGGCTATCTATTGCACGGCGAGGCTAAGCACACGTGCAACAAGAACGGAGAGTGGACCGGTGAATTGCCATATTGCGAGTGTGCGTATATCAAAGCTTAGAAGTAAAAAGGTTGAAAGGTGAAAGCGGGGTCAGAGCGGCAAGCGCGCGATGTCATTACATTGGCACACGCGCGCTTATGCGTCTCGCTTCGCGGACCTCCTTAAACTCTTTGGACTTGCGCTCGTTGACAAATCAACGTATGACCGTTTCTTTTTTCGTTGCATTTGCAGTCGTCGATTGCGGTAAGGTCCTGCCCGTGCCCAACGGCTCCGTCAATTACGTCAACGGCACGACGTTTTTGGGCAGCGAAATCACCTACAACTGTGCCAAAAATTATAGGCTCATCGGTAGCGCGCGCCGATACTGCTTGGACAACGGCGTCTGGAGCGATGCGACGCCCAAGTGCGAAGGTACGTGCATATTCCTCTCTATTGGTATATAATTTCCAGTGGAATTAGATTTATTTTGCTCCATCCTACGAGAGTTGCTACCGTTGGCTGTCGTTGACTCGCGCCGTAACGACGTCGATGGAGAAAGTAAATTCGATTCTTATCTATTAGCAGTTTAAGCGCGTTGTCGTTTGAAAGCCCACGCACACAATGCGCGCAACGTGCACGGATATATCTACATGTTCGTGTATACTTATACGTATATATACACAATTGAAAGTGAAGGTCAGAGCGAAACTGGCGAAACAACTATCATTATTTCGTCATAGCACTCTAGAAACCGCCTTCTGATAAAAAACAGTGGACAAAAAATGAATAACGAATTAACAAATACTGAAAAAAAAACAATGCAATGCAATGTCTCTTTCTCTCTCCGCAGAAATCAGATGTCCAGAGCCGGTGCTGGCGAAGCACGGTATCCTGTCTCTAACGGGCAACGACCGGATGTACGGACGCACTCTGATAAGAACTGGCACAGCGGAGAACTCGAACACCGGTGCGACCTCGTACAAAATTGGCGCCCTGGCCAAGTACAGGTGCGAGCGGGGCTACAAGGTTGTCGGCGACTCGCTATCCACCTGCGAGGACAATGGAAAGTGGAGCGGCGAGGTGCCGCAGTGCGTCTGTGAGTGAAAGTCTCTCGAAAACTTGTCTCTCTCTCTCTCTCTTACTTGCCTACTCTATCACGAGTCTTTTTATTATGTGTATGCTCGAGGCGTCTTAGACCCCCTCCCCTCCCCCCCTTTCCATTTAGTCCTCGCGACGCTTTCCAAGCTACATACCGCTCGCTTGGCTTTTCCCGCTCCGATCGTTATTGGTTTTCGAATCGCGTGCGCCTTGGGCACACGTATACACAGATATATGTCGAACGATAGCCGGAATTACCATGGCATATTTCATAATGAGTATACGCGTGACAAGCTATATGAGAATGCTTTTATCTTTGTGCCGGCTTTTAACGCGTTGTTTTGTTATCTTACGCAGACGTGGATTGCGGAAAGCCAGAGGAAATCGAGCACGGACGGTATACCCTGACTTCGAACGTCACCTACTACGGGGCTGCCTCGCTCTACGAGTGCGACGGCAATTACGAGCTCGATGGCTTCGCCAGAAGATTGTGCCTGGAGAACGGCACCTGGAGCAGCGAGACTCCCGTCTGCAAAGGTATCTATATGATACCTTTATTTTTTCGCATTTCTTTCCTCGTTTTGATCTCTATAATTTATTGAACGACGTACTTTCAGAAATCACGTGCAAGGAGCCGGAAAAAGTCGGCCTGTCCAACACCCAAGTGTCAACCCACAGCGTCGGCGGCGTTGCTTATTACAATTGTCCAAAGGGTTATCTCATGGAGGGTAACGCTACGAGAACTTGCCAGCAAAACGGTTCCTGGAGTGGTCGACCTCCCCTTTGTTTCGGTACTTTATCCCTTTAAAATCTAAATTCTTATTTACTGCTTAGTATGGTTTTACATTGTGATTTTTTTATTTTAGCCGTCGATTGCAAGCATCCACCAACTATAGAGAACGGAAGAGTTATCGTCGTTAACGGCACGACGACCTACGGAGGAGCAGCCGAGTATCACTGCCTGCCGCAATTCGAGAGGGTCGGACTATTCCTGAGGAAGTGCTTGGATACTGGCCTGTGGAGCGGCGAAGAGCCAAGATGCGAAGGTAAGTCCGACAAGTCCTGTATATTTATTAAAATCATTTCAAAATAAAACCGTGACTTGAGCGTTTTAAATCTATCCAGAATCGACGAACGAAGTTGCCGAGGCCCAGGGTATCGGTACCAGTGTAGGAATCGGCGCCGGAGTGATCATCATTATCTTAATCATAATTGGCCTTGTCTATCTGAGACTGTAAGTGGAGTCGATGATAAAAATCAGCAGAATAATCCCATCAATTGCAGGAGTGACGTTTTCTTTTGTAACTCATCTTGTATATGTCCGCAGACGCAAGGCGACGCCTATAAAAAACACGGAGAACGTTCAGGCGGCCGAGCGTAAGGAGGATCAAAATGCCGCCGTCATGTCCTACGCGACCTTGAACGACGGCTCGACAAACACTATGTACGAAAATGTTCCTGAGGACGGTCTTTACGACCATCCGTACAGCATGGCTGGCAGTACTTATGGGTACGCACATATTTTTCTATGCAGTATTTATTATATCTCTTTTTTTTTCATTCTTAACCGTATATTTGATTGCATTGCAGGTACGGAACTAACAATCGAAGGAATTACGGGCGGTCCGGGCATTACGAGGCCGAGCCCGTCGTGAGAAATGGAATAACCATAAACGGCGTAGCCGTAAGATAGGAGTTCGGAAAACAAAAAGGACGAGCTGATATTGCGCAAGCATTATAGTCAAAAAGTTCCAAAACTTATCTCAGCACGGGCTGCACCAGCAGACCTGGCGTTTGTAATGAACCTTGTACATACGTTTTAATTTTTTAATTTTTATTATTATTATTCTTTTTTTTTTGCTCGGCGTTAACCGATCCCTCTTCCGTCCTCTATTACCCGATTAACTTTAAACCAACATTATTTTCGTATAGGAATTATTTTTTCTGTCATTGAAAGCTTTAGACCAAGATAGAGAGTATTGACTCTGAGTAGTTGTTTTATGGATAGACGTATCGTAGAAATTTTTTTAATTATTATTTTTATTATTTTTTATTTTCTCATTTGTCTTTATTTTACATGATATTATTTCTACAAATACATACAGGTATATATTGTTTGCGTTCGTTGAGAGCTGTTCTTTTTAAAGCCCCGAGAACAAAGTACCGACAATAATGTCTCGCGAGAGGATTTATATATGTATTATGCTATATAGGTAACGTATATGCCATGCGACTAATTGACAGCATTTATTTGTGCGTATACTTGTTTTCTCTTCCCCCATCCCCATTCCTTATCCCCGTCCAAGAGCGCAACATTGTCAAGTGAATATGTACATAGATGTTTCAATCGAATTAACTAAAGATTGAAGTGAAATAAATACTTTATCCGTCCGCTGGAAGGTAAATTCGTCCAGCCGTGTGTGGCGCTTTGTACATGTAATTTTGTGTATATACTGCGCGTCAGATGCATTTAGATTTTTATTTGCTTAAGGGTAGATTTTTATTGTTTGTTGAACTATAAAACCGAATTATAAAATAAAAGAGGAAATACGAAAAAAAATTATATATATAAGAAATATTGTTCTATAATTTTGTATCCCTCCCCCCACCGATCGGCTTTTTTAATTCATAAATTTCCTAATTTAATAATCGCGTTTATTGTCGGTAATATAATATGCTGCTGTGGTCTAATCTGTCATTTTTTTCTTTTCAAAACCTTCGATAGACGTCATCGGCTTCGCGTACTTGGGTTTACGCAGGCTCAATAAGGCCGGCCACGCCAATTGCCACGAGTTAAAGCGAAGACAGTGCCGTCAATGGACTCGCGGGAGTATCAATCGCCAAATAAGGCGACCGACTGCTTGCGTCACGGTCAGATGCAAAATGTTCACGTACATACACATCTTGTATGTTTGTTCCAAAAATACTTGAATTAATAACGCTACGCGTTTATCAAACGTAAAAATTCCTCTGAATTTTTAAATCATGATGTAATAATCGAACAAATAAAATTGTGACTAATTATACCAATATAAATCGAATAAAAACCGATAGAAAAGCTGGAAATTGAACAAAAGAAAATCAAAGCGAAAGATACGATTCTACATTTTTCATTAAACAAACTTGGTTATCTCAAATCTTCAATCTATCAAACAACTTTCGCTAACTAAAACGATCCTCCGCTCGGTAAGTAAACAAGAGTAAACAGCCAAGGAGATCGATGAAATCGCGCGGAAAAACGATCTGAAATCGTAAAATCGGAGAAAGTGGGATATAAAGCTTTTCGATCGTTCCAAATCGACAAGCGCGCGCTCAGCTCTACAAAGTGTAACGAGAGCTCGACGCGAAAAACGCGGATAAGCATCTCTCGCGCGCGCGAGCCTAAGGCCAATTTAGCCGAAAGCCCATTCGGCTTCGACTAAGGAAAAAGCGAATGACTAAGGCCCGAAAACGAACGTAGAAAGACACAGGATGCAAAAGCAAGCCAAATAAGGAAGCTCTTTCTCTCCCCCTTTCCTCTCCTCTCCGTCAACACAGAGTTGTGCTCGTAATCGCCGGCAGAGGGCGAATGTTGACGGAGAGTCGTCGGCGCCGCAGCGGAGAGAGAGAGAGAGGAAAAGAGGAGTCACAGCTGCAGCAGGGGCACAACAGCACGCACGAAGACTCTCTCGTACCGAAGAATAACGAACGGGTGAGTAATCGAGTACACAGAAGAGGCAGAGATATAACCGCGAGCTCTGCCAGTGAGTGCCGAGCGTTCGTTCTGGCTCTTGTTAAATCCCCGAGTGTTTAACTCTTCTCTCTCTCTCTCTCTCTTTCTTTGGAGTCGAAACTTTCAACGGTACAACGCCCTCTCAGTTGCGTCGCGAGGTGCTAACGAGCAGTACAGCGGATCACCCGGAGATATTTTCGTTAACCCCGGCCTGCAAGACTTTTGCAAACGGTAAGAACGACGAGCCTGCTTGGATACGTCTATGTCTTGTGATTTCGGTTTTCGTGGTATGGATCGAAGAACCTGCTTGCCGCTTTGGAGCGAAGCTTTGTCTGCTCCGCTCCGAGATCCCTGATTTTGGAGCAGAAATACCGTGTGGGAAAGGCCCGACGGAGGCAGCCATTGTCGGCTTGTAACGTCGTCTTCGTCGACGGCCAGCTTCGTCTTCGTCATCGTCTTCCGTTAGACTCTGCCCGTACGCGTGTGTGCGTATGGGTACGAGAGAGAGAGCGTGCCAGGGCCGAGGAGTCATCTCCGCTCTCTGGCCTCGATTTTCAGGCTGCTACTGCTGCTGCCTTGTCGAAAGTGACTTTTTTTTACTGCTCCGTTTTCTGCGTCGCGATCGCGTTCGAGCCTTTTTTGGCAAATTTTCGCGCGTCCTTCTTGTAACACCGAGACGCCGCGTAGATAAAAAGCTTGCTTTCTCTCTTTCTCTTTCTATAGCTTCTCGAGTTTCCTCGTCTGCTACGACTTTTGTTTACGTTTTCATTTATTTTTAACTTTATCAACATTTCGATATTTCTTCTCCGACTCGGATACTTTCTTTTCATTTCTTTAATAACCGATTGACGGGGGGTTTTTTTATCTAACATTTACATGATTGTAACTGAGGAGTGAGTCATCTGGAATTTTGAGGTTCGATCAATGCTAATTAATCACACGGTTATAGTGAAACTTTTTTAAGCCAATGAAATTTTTAAACGGCATGTTTGATAAAACTTTTTCCAAGTCAGCATTAAAATAGCATTCTATATGGTGGTGCTTATTCAGCTGCCTACCTCAAAAGGTGCACTCGTTCTATCTAAAATGCTGACCTCTATGTCCTTTTTTTCTCCAGTTTATATTAACTGGCTTTTAATCTTTAAAAACAATTTCAAATTGCAATCTTTTAAAATAAACCATTGTTTCATGTTTAAAAATGTTATCTAAAAATATATTACATGTAACACAAACATTTATTAACTTTTATAAAGAATAAAGCAAGTTAAGTGAACATTTTTCTTTACAGATCAAAATGTCGTCAAGGAAAACAGCTGGTCGTCGTGCCACGACAAAGAAGCGTGCTCAGCGTGCCACTTCCAATGTATTTGCAATGTTTGACCAAGCACAAATTGCAGAATTCAAAGAAGCCTTCAATATGATTGATCACAACCATGATGGCTTTATTGACAAGGAGGATCTCCATGATATGCTTGCATCGTTGGGTAAAAACCCTACTGATGAGTATTTGGAAACCATGATGAATGAAGCTCCTGGACCCATCAACTTTACTATGTTCTTGACACTTTTTGGAGAAAGATTACAAGGTACAGACCCAGAGGATGTGATAAAGAATGCATTTGGTTGTTTTGATGAAGAAAACAATGGTCATATTAATGAAGATCGCCTAAGAGAACTGCTCACAACCATGGGAGATAGGTAAGAACAAACTCAATTTTTGAAAGTATTAAGTTTTAAAAATATTAAAATTTATTTCTAATTTTGTACTTTCTTATTTTAGATTTACTGACGATGATGTTGATGAAATGTACAGAGAGGCACCAATAAAAAATACAATGTTTGATTATCTTGAATTCACAAGAATTTTGAAACATGGAGCAAAGGATAAGGATGAACAATAAAAAATCAAGACATTATGGTAGCTTAGAAGAAACCGACATAAAAGATTATTCTAAGTTTGTTTGTCAATCAGTTTGCTATGAAAAGTTTATATCTCTTATCCATTATCCACAATGGTTAAAGTTTGTTGAGTTGCATAGCTTTGAACTAACTGCCTATACATGTAAGCTTTCTCACATAAAAGCTACGTTTTTCAACCATAAACATAGTATCCTTTTCTTGGCATAGTTTCTTTTGTGGTAACTTTTTGCATTTTTAAACGATACTGTTTTGGCAATAAGTATTTTAAAAACAAGTATTTATTGTTAAACAGAAAAAGTATTACAACTATTATATTAATTGGCAATTAATTAAAGGTAATTAAACATGTGCATTTTTATTGCATTGTGGTCTGTAATATTGAATATTACAATGAACGAAAAAGTATGTAAAATGTGAATATTTCTACAATTTCAATTTTTCTTATAAAAAAAGCGACATCTGTATTTTAATACATATTTTATAGTATAAAATGTAAAATAAATTTGATACAATCTATTTACTTAATTCTATAAATTGTAAAAATTAATTCGTATTGCAATCTAAATGCCTTTGAAATAAGTTAAAAAAACGGTAAATTAATTTATTGTAACAAATTCTGCATTTACACATATATATGTACGAGATGATTATTGTAACTATTATTTTCAATATATTGTATATACATTTGATTATTGCAGCCTTTAATTTATTGCGTTCCATTGTCTAAATTTGAATATTAGAAACTGTTTATTTTGAGGATAGTTATCTTATCTCCAAAACTAGGTCGGTAAAGACGGGTAAAACGGTCTTTAAAAATTCCTTATAATCTAATGAATTTAGATACACTGGCATTATCAGAACCCAGCACTTACATTGTATAATGATCGAAATTTTACATATCTGCAAGTGCTTATGGAATTTAAATTTATGGAAATTAAATTGTCAAATTATGTATAATCTTTGACATTTTTAGCATGTAAACAATTTACATACTAAAATTCGCAAGAGAATTTTGGAAAAATCAGTTTCAATTTCAATATTTCTATTACAAATTGTAAAAAGAAAGAAGAAGCAACCATTTGAGCCTAGATTTATAAAATTGTAGACTTCTAAAAGCGCTGTCTTACCTTTAAAAACCAACCATTTGAATTGTTCATTCGAAACTAAACTCCGAAGCAAAAGACTGGAAATGATAAACCAATACCCAATAATAAAAAAAAAAGCAACTTGACGAAAATAGAAAAAAAAAACAAATAGGTTTATGTAATATCGAAAACCGAACAGCCAATAAATTCGTAGATATGGAGGAGATTTGGAGCTCGACCATCGAGCTTGGCAAAGCGAAGCAGTGGTCGCTGGACTGTAATACCCACACACAGAACGCGGCTCAGGATAAAGAGAAAGAGAGACGGAGCAAAGAGTCGGCGAGGAAGGTGGTGGAGCGGAGGCAGGAGGGCTCGCGGCCGACGACGAAGACCGGAGTGTGCGTCTGCGCGCGAGGCTGGCGCCGCTTCTTATGCTCCAACTGCTCCGAACCGGAGGGGCTCTCTCTTTCTTCCTCGCGGCGTGGTCGACCTGTTTCTCTCTCTCTCTCCCCCTCTCTTTTCTAATATGCTTGAGCTAGAGAGCAAGAGAGAGAAGGGGAGCTAAATGAGCTAGCTAGTGCCGCACATAAGCTCTCTCTCTGGCTGGCGAGTTGCTGCTGCTGCGCGCGGGCGGAGTGTCGGCGCGGCGAGTAGGGGCCACCGGGCCGCCAGTATCGTTCATTCGCTTTGAGCGAATGTAGCAGGCAGCAGCAGCAGCAGCAGTGCCGGGGCTCTGCTGCACGCACACACTTTCTCCTCCTCTGCGTACATACACATACATAAATACGCGTATTTATATATGCAGGCAAAGTAAGTTTGGAGAGCGCAGTGTCTCGTGGGCGCAGGGGCGCACGCGGCGGGTAAGCGGGTTCACGCGTTTACAGGCCCAGGACGCTGGGAAATTACGGCACGTTCACCGGTGTGGATAAAGCATACAAAGCGAAGAAAGCGCAGAACGGAGAAAAAAGGAAAATAACAGGAGGAGAGAGTGTGTGCCTCTCTCTCTCCCTGGGAGCGCGTAGTGGCCCAGCATTGGCTTCACCTTCCGTCCGTCCCCCCCCCCCCTCCGTCTTCCACCCCAACTTGAAAAGCTCCAGCACAGTGTGTCCAAGAGGGAGGGAGAGAGCTTTACAAGCCCCGCGGCGCGCGCCTATATACACGTACTTTCTGTTTTGTTTTGCCATCACACAAGTCGTCTCGTCTGCTGCTGCTCTGCTGCTAGTGCTACTGTGCGCGCGCGCGCGCGGCTCCGTGTTCCTCCTCTCTTCTCTCCGTCTCTCGGCCAGTCAAAACTGTGTGTCCGTCGGTGCGCGTCTAGCCTCCCCCGGTGCGCGCCCCAGTGCAACCTGATTTCTCCCATATCGTCGTGCCTGCAGGATACATCACTTTTTTCTCCCAACACATCATCTCCAACGCGTTTAGTGCAAGAATATAGTGAAGCGGTCACGAGACTCTGCGAGGCGCTCTTCTCTCTCTCTCTCCGCCAAGCACATCAGTCGCGTCGCGAGTCTTTCGCTTCTTTGAGGTTATTCCGCTGTCGAGACGCCGGGAGGAGATAAGGAGAGCAGAGGAGGGTAAAAGGAGCACAGCCGGAGAGCGCGAGGGCCTAGTGGAGACTTGACGCAGGACTCCGGAGGATGAGGAGGGAAGAGTCGCTGCTGCCGCCGCAGGGAGCGCGAGAGGAGCAGAGGAGCAGGACCCAGGATAGATCGGCGTCCAGTCGAGGAGGAAGCTAACCACCCACCTCAGGCCACTCCTGCCCGGGACGACGGGGAAAGGTAAGCTGAACGCCCCCCCCCTCCCCCTTCGCTCTTGTCTATTGTATACTTATGCATGCCCAGTCTCTGCCCAGCTAATCGTGCCGTGTCGCGGGGCAGTCGAGTGGCACGAGGCGGACGAGAGAGATAGAGGGGGATAGCACGTTGAGAAAGAGAGAGGGAACAAGGCAGAGAGAGAGCAAGGGGCCGTGCGTGGGAGCGGAGCCAAGAGAGAGATGAGAGCGGAGCGCGCGAGAAGGTCCTTCCGGAGCTCCGGGCCCCCCGACGAGTTGAGTTACAGTGCCGCGAGCCGGCGTGCGGGCCGCAGACTCTGCGCTCGGCCTCCCGAGCTTTTTTCACCTCGCGCGTTTTCGGGACACGTTACCGGTGTCATCGCGCCCCCAGAAGGTTGCGCGATCGACGGTAAACGAGAGTGTACTCGCGGGCCGAACACACCGATGCAGCTGTATCTGGCCCGATAAGCAAATATAAAGCAAAGGGCCGATCAGCTGATTCTCTCCGCTGCGTCTCTTACCACCGAGAGGAGAGGACACACGACGCGACGTCTGCTCCCCCCACCCTATACGTCTGACGACCTACCCCACCCCCTGCCCGCGTAAACGCAGGTACGTGACGCTTTTCCCTGATATATATATATATATACAACGTCTCCACGAGGTCCTCCTCCTTCTCCTGTTCAACCTCGCTGGGGGGGAATTCACGTGGGATCGTGGGCTGTCGAGGAGAATTCAATCCGAAGGAGAAAGCTGCGAAAAGTTATCGTTCCACGTAGGAGCGATTGTCGCTGATTCGAGACTGGATTTTTGTGAGAGGAGCCCGTAGGTTGACTGACACTTTGAATGCCTGATTTGCATGTATGATTTTCGGATGATACAGTCTAGACGCGCTCGAGCGATGTTCATTAGGAAACTCGGCTTGTTTATCTCTTAACGAGCTGGATTATTCGCCAGAGAATATTTTTCCTTTTTCTTTTAATTAGATAATAATAGGACTAATTATTTCGGAATTCAGGCTTTTTTTCTGCAGCTATAACGACGCTGAACAACAATGGATTGTATTTATGGGTATGCACGTCAATGCGCGGCGTTATTGATATTTTCAATTAAGATATTTGCCTAGGCAATTTCAGTTTTTTGTTCAAAGCTGTATATTATGTACGCCGTGCCGATAAGAATAGAGACTAGAGTGCATTAGTAGATAAAGAAAAATAATGGAAAGAGAGAGAGAGAGAGAGAGAGGGAGTCGATAAGCATTGGGACTGGGTAAAAATATAATCAGCAAGCGGTAAACTATAAAACTGATCATCGTAAAAAGATTAGAATTGTAATCGAATAACGAAAGCATCGAACAATAGGATCGCGAATAGATATCCCACCTGCTTTAATTGCGCATTTCGCCTTTATCGCTTTTATTTATTTCGACAATCGCACTTGTGTGTCGAACTAACTTACTTCCTACACCGCGTATTATCGCGTAATTTAAAGAAGCTGCAAATCGACAAAATCGAGTTCACCTACTGTATAACGTTTTCGTATTTTTTTCTTTCTTTTTTCTCTTCCTTTGTCTTATTTTGACGACAATTTTGTGTTGTTCATATGCCTGTGCAACATTTGTTTTTGTTTATCGTTTTTTTTTCAAAGCAAACGTTGACAGAAATATGCTCGTAAACAGTATATTACAGCGTCCAAACGTATATACGAGGTCACGCGGGTTTTCTTTCAATAACAAAAATAACGAAAAATTTCTAGCTGCTCTTTCATACTCGAGCTTGCCAACTTTTTTTTCCTTCTTTCTTTGGTGCCTCGGGAGTGTACGTTTAAGCAGGTCGCTCTTATTAGGTGGTCAATGTTTAGAGAAACTGCTGACAAATTAAAGTCGATACTTTCATAACAGCCGGACGCTCGATCTTATGGTATTTGCTTTAAAGTTTAATAAAATAATTTCCAGGTCGGCTAACGGTTCTCTCCTTTGCCTCTACATCGGGGGAAAATCAAGCTTCTACTGCTTATTATCGAGCAGTAATTTCATTTGAAATTCTTTTCCGTTTTTGCCGAAAAAAAAAGAGGGACACGCGTTATTGATTATTACTCTCGGACGCTCTCGATATTAGAGCTCTTACGAAATTCTCAATTGTAGTCCGAAACAAACGGCAAATAAGGTCAGACTTTAAAAACGTGCAGACGGAGAAAGAGAGACACACTGACGACAAAGTCCAGTAGTATCGAGTATGAGAGAGAGAGGAGAGTATCAAGTTCGCCTCGGTGTATAGAGAGAAGCTTCTATGCTCTCGAGTCTCTAAAAGCGGGTCATCTTTTAAAAAATAATAAAAAAAATTTCGCGCGCTCTACGATATATACTATTGATTAATCGACTTGAAAGACTTTAGTAGAGCAAGGGTCAAACGTTCTTCCGGCCGATGAGTCGGCGAGCGGGGGCCAACAGACCCGCCCCGCAATGGACTCTCCTCTCTCTGTCGCTGCAGGGCGCCATGCGGAAGCACAGCAGCACAGCGTCGGTAGCATCGAACGAGGTTCGAGGCATGCATGTCCTGGTTCGCGTGGGAAAACGCAGCGGAGCGTAACAAAATCTGGGCGGCGGAGCCCGCAAAAATTAAGCTTCCCCCGGTGAACTTGCGGCGAGTGAAGTGCCCTGGGGGGGAGAGAGGAGCGCTCTCTCGGTGTTGGATGTCGCTCCTCTTTCCCTCCCCGCTCTTTTGCTTGTGTTTCTCGCGGTGCGGGCCGTACAGCTTCGCCTTGAAACAGACCGGCTAATCCGGCGAGAGAGCGCAAAAGTTGCACCGACGCATCTCTCGGACGTGCGCGAGAGGTAACGCGATACAGCTGGCCAAAGAGAGAAAGAGAGAGAGAGAGCCACCCTGTCCACGCCTCTCTGTACGCGCACCCGCCATATACCACTGTCATCTGTATCTCCCTCTCTTTCTCTCTTTTCTCGCTGTTATTACGCAAACGGAAAACCCGCTCCTAAAGACGACGGTCACCGGCGAGAACAGCAGCAGCAGCCTTGCTCTAGAAGTGCGATGGCTTGACGCCTCTACCATCCCTCTCGCTGTCTCTCTAGTTTCGTCAAGCTGAAAATCGACTCTTACCGCTGTCGATGTAATTATCTCCCGGGAAATGACAATTTTCTGAGAAGACATTTCAAAGTGAGAAAGTTATTTGCTAGATTAGCCCGGGGAACGCTCAACTGTATCAGCCGGAATTTTTTTCATTTCGCCAAGATTGAGACGACCGTTTTATATAAATATAATCGAATGCCTTTAGAGAAATGTCACGAATTATTTACAGCTGTATATACTTTCAAATCGAATATGCCGCTTTAGATTGCTTCTTTTATTATGAATTTTTTAATGCGCAATTACTTTAAAGCAATATTCAAGGTCGAACCTATAGTATTTCAAACGTTGCACAACATTACACCATTAATTTTCAATTGAAAACAGTGTTTGTTCTGAATCGGAAGAAAATACAAAAATATTCCGCTTCTCAAGTCGACAGTTTAGACGGTTTTAGAAAGCAGCAGGAAGATGGCTTATTTTCATAGAATCAATATCTCATTATTTATAACGCGCTGCGGTATATCGGATATTAACACTCACGTGCCATCGATATATGCGTGACGTTTGCGCGAAAAAGAAAAAAAAAGGAATTAATATTCGACTGCATTAATCGTAAATTAAAACGTTCAACTCTTTGCGGCATTAATATAATGTCATTGTTATATTCACGCCTTTTATGGTATTTGTTTTCGTTTTTATAATTAGCGGAAAAGGGTTAAGGGCAGCAACGGTCGACGCAGTATTTCATTAAAGGTTTAAAAAAGTCGGTTGGCTAATTGAATTAAAAATAGTGCTGAAAGTTTACGTAAGTTTTAAGACTATTTTGTCTGTTGAGTATTTTGATTGTCGGTATATATTTCGATGTCCAATATTAGCAAATTTCGATAAAATTAAATCAACGAGCAACTTAAAATATCTAAGAATACTATTCGGTTAAATAATTTAAATAAAAATTGTCTAAAATTTTGTATAAATCATACGAATATTCTAAAAAAGAACTCGCGACTTGCTAATAAAAAGCACGAAATTCATTGATTATTCAAAATTTGTTTTTGGTTGAGCTTTGAAGTGCAAGATTAGCGAGCAGAGGAGGGCCTATCATATACCGTGTTATTACATTTAAGAAAATCCGTAAATTCCATGTCAGTGTGCCAAAAGGACTTTGCGTGTTCAAAGATATTACGTACATGTACGTTTTCGCTCATTAGCGAATAACTTCAGAGACATAGAGTCGCTTGCGTAAAAACGTTCGCGCGGCGTGGAAGGCGGAGAGGGGTAAAGGGTATACAAGCGTCGCTAAGAATGTGCCGTCACGTCATGCCTATATTCTTTTTGATAACTTAATACGATTCGCGGGAAGAACCTTTGTAGACTCAACGACTTATTAACTGCGCAATTCCGGTAAATATTTCTCTCGGCTCTTCACATAAAAGTCGTTCTGTTTTTTTTTTCCTCAAAAATTCTCGCTTCTATCATACAGATTTCGTGGTAGCATTGAATAAATCGAGTTGTATATTTCCAAAGAGACGTAACAATAAAACAAAACTTTTTTTGAAGAATCAAACAAATTTTGGGGTGTATAAAGCGGAGTTTTAGAAGCGTCGAAGAAGACGAGGTGGAGAGGGGAGTTTCGGTGTCAGGCCGAGCTGACGGGGGAGCTGAAAGAAAGGGAGAAAAATTATACGAATCTGACGAATTTTTGCTCCCCTTCCCCTTGAGCGGCGCGTGTGTCCACCCTTCGGAGCTGTACGCCGCGATAATCCACCCTCGATGTCGTGCCGACATCCGTACTGCCAGGCCTCTTGAGCTTACGCGCTACTTTTGGGGGCTCGGAAAGCTTCGGAAATTGCCCTCTCCTCTGCTCCCTTTCTCTCTCTTGCGATTTCTTTGTTCTCAAAAAGAAGGGAGCTCTCTCTCTCTCTCTTCCCCCTCTAGCTTTAGAAATTAAACGGAATTCAACAGTCGAAGCTCCCTTTGATAATTTACATTAAATATAAACGTGGCGCAGGGGCACTTAAAAAATACGAAACCGAGAGGGGAAAAGTATGATGGAACAAAAAAAAGGAAGGAAAAAAGAATCCTAAAGGTAACTTGGTTAAGACTTTAAAAAAAAATTGTCATAATGCCAAATGTCGGTGTACAAAGATATATAGCTCAAGTGAGCCATGTCGAAGTCTGTTTCAATACTTTTGCTGATGTATTAAGTAATCGGATCGAAGACAAAGAAAAAAAATGCGCAGCCGTTGCTGAATCGTATACACCGACTCCCTCTCTTCTCCCGCGCCTATACTCACCAACAACGTTGCAGACAGTTCCCGCTACCGTACAATTAGTTCCTTGCAAAAGTCAACTATAATTGACCTCTTAATTTGTCTAGCCTACATCTAATAGTCCTCATAAATCAAACGATTGAAGCGAAGAAAAAATAAAAAAAAACGCACCTATCAGGCGTATTAATAAAAAAATAAATAAGAACGTTTTTAAAAAGCAATCCCGGAAAAGTAGGATAAATCAGACACGTCATTCGTCGGCGTTCACGTACACAGAGACAGAGGGCTCGCGCGCGCGCCCCGGAGGTAGGGGAAACAAACAACCATCTGGCGAGTGGTTAAAAGCGCGCGTGGCGTGCGCTTGGCCTTGCGCGTTACACGCCGGCGGCATCGAAAAACGCCGGAGTAAGCGAGCGACGAATGTTAATGGGCGATAAAACCAAGAACGCCCTGAAGCCATCGGCGACCTGGGGGGTTAGCGGGGGTGGAATATAAGGGCGGCCCGCGTAACACGCATCGGGGGGGAGTTTAAAGGATGCAACCCCCTCGACGAGAGTGCAGTATACAGCTTCGTCATGCGCGCCTGCGCGCTATCGATCTCTTCCTCGTATTATAGCGGGGGAGGCTTGCTTGCAAGCGCACGCTCGCACGTCAGTCTGCGACTTGCAGTTGTACGCGGTATATATACCGGTGACTCGTAGCCGCACGATGAGGTCGGTTAGCCGCGGGCCTCTCTAGGTGACAAATGTCTCCGCGGAGTCCCCCCCGTAATCTTTGCCTAGACCTCCGCCGGCTTGATCCGCGTACACTCGATCCTCATGGCCGCACGCCACAGAGAGACACGTTGCTTTTCACGCTGAAGCTCTTCTGTTTCAGGGCACAAGCAAAAAACGACGTATTTTTCTCCCCCTCTCGGCTCTCTTTTTCCCCGTGGGCTAGACGCTTCGAGTGCTGTACACACACGGAAAAGAGAGTCCTTACCCTCAAGAGCTAGACGGGGAACGCGGAAACGCTCGCGCGAGCCTCTCTCGCGGGGCACAAGTATGCGCGTGTACGCGAGCGTCTCGTGTGCGGTAGGCACGAATCGTCCAGGACGACTTTGCGCATATCTCGCTTCTTCTTTTTCTTCTTCCTCCTTCTTTTTCTTTTATTTCGAGCTCGCGTGGCATCCAAGTCATGGGAAAGCAGTATAAGTAGCGCTGCACGGTGTGTATATATATATATATTGCGTGCGCCCGCGCGGGCTTCCAGTCTCCCCTCCTCTCTCTCGCTCCCTCTCCGTGTCCTCTTTTTAATCTTTTTACGATATTGCTCGTGTACAGTTCTATAAACCTAATTACCCGCCTATCATCATCCACCGGCAATTTCTTACTCCGCAAAGCCCGCGCTATCCTCTATACCAAAGTTACAACACGCACCACCATCCTACATACTTTTTGAGCTTTTCTCTTATTTTACTTATTTTATTCCTTTTTTTTCTATATAAATATATTTAGCTATGCAGACGGCTAATTCAATCGAGTTCCATGCAAATCCAAAGGTAATACACAAATCGTTGGGCGCTTGCCTGGTACATATTAAGTGTATATACCAATCAAGCAGTCGATCGGAATATTTGAAATATTATCGCCGCTCGAAATCGAATACCTTGACGTGTTCAGCCGTGATCATGCTCGTGAAATCCACGCGGACAGAGGCTAGGTATAGGCTCTTTCTCTCTCTCTCTCGTACAAGGCCAGCAGAGGAGGGAAGCCAGAGGGGGGGAGGGTGAATGTAAGAGAGGCGCTATAAAGGCAAATAAATGCCCGGGCAATTGAATAAGAGAGAGAGAGAGAGAGCAACGCGCCCATCCTGCGGAGTTACAGTACACACACGCCATACCGGTAGCCAGCAGTAGTAGGCACGGGTAGGGCTTCTCTTCTCCGTTCGTTTCTCTTTTTCCTTCCTTCCTTTTCACCTTTACTCGCACCCTCCCAAGCACACATTTGTGTACACGCGACCGCTGCTAAATATAGTTTCGATATAATACTCGCGCGGGCGGGCGGGGGGGGGGAGGGAAGGCAATGATCTGCATAGCTGGGATTTATCGAGTAGCAGCAGGAGGAGAGAGAACTATCGCGCACTTTTCCGTGCTCGCGCGTGTAACCGATCGGAAATAGACGCGCTGGATCGTGTAGCTTTCTCTCGACGATTTATATATGCGTGTACACAGAACTAGCCGCGGATCTTTCTTAGCTGCTCCCGTCTAAATTCGGCAGGCGCGATTGATAGTGTGCGCTGCTTATAGGCGAACGGCTCATCGTGCGCTTGGATAATGTCAATTACGTTGTATATATACGCGTCGCAACTACCTTGCGCGGCACGCGCTCTCGCGATGGGCATCTGCGTCGGGAGCTTCGATGGATCCGAACGCTCGTCAAATCCGTCTTACTGGGTCTAATTGGAGAGCATTGAGAAGAGCTTGCGCGTCGCCAGTAAGACATGTCATAAACCGACGTATAGAAATACCGATGATGCTGCATAAACTCCATGCCCTCCCCTCTAGCTCCAATTGTGCGATTTGGCATACAGCTCGACTATACAAGAGAGCCGGAGAGAAAATACCATCTTCGAGAGAGAGAGAGAGAGACACACATCTATTGGAAGCACTCGAACGATCCTTGGAGGCTTGCATGCGAGACTGGGCTGCTTTCCAACTCCCAACTATTCGTGCGCACTCGCTCATCCTCCTCCAACTTGCAAGGAGCGCTCGCGCTTTGTTTTTGCCGATAAATATCCGAGAGAAACTCTCGGCTTGAGCGCGTCAATTTGGAAACTAGCTCTCCCCCCCCCTCTCTCTTGGAAAAACGTTATTTTTGAGTATTTACACACACTTATAGATATTTGTCTTAATGATGTTTTTCCTCAATGTCCGTGCAAGTTTGTCGGCCTTGCGATACAGATGATTTGTTGTTTTCCTTGTCATAGATCGAAAGAGTCGCGAGGAGAAGAGGCAAAGAAGCTGTTCGTGTGTGTACAAGTTATGCATCTTCTAAAAAAGGCTAGAGAGAAGAGGCATGAAATGCTTGCGTCGCGTCAACGATTACCAACCGATTTGCATAAACGCATACACCAGGCCGGTGTGCACACTGCGTTTTAAAAGCCTGTCTTTAGCAAAAGACTCGGGCCGCACACAGTCGTTAGCCATTCGAGAAAGTGTTTCTCGGTTATGTGCTCCCCGAGAAAGAGAGGAGCGTCGAGAGAGAGAGAGAGTCCAGGGCGATAGAAATAACTCTGGCAGTATATGAAAAGCCAGTAAGCCAAAGAGAGAAAGAGAGAGAGAGAGAGAGAGAGAGAGCGGTGTAAGCTCCCGAGGCAAGCTACAGACAGCTCCCAATTCCAGTCTCGCATTCCATCCGCGCGCGAAACACGTAAAGAGAGCGCCGCAAGCACGACGAAAAATTACGTGCGCTCGTTTGCTCGCTAAAAGAAAGAAGAAGAGAGAGAGAGACACACACACACACACACTACTGGCCCGCTTTTTTTTCATGTATTGTGTATATACGTGTGTATATAACATCCAGGTTTTATTATCGCGCGCAGGCCGAAGGACGTATTTCTTTTAATCAAGAGGCTCGACCGCAAGTACCCCTGCGGCCATTAAAAGCCTAGGCACCGGAGGGAGAGAGAGAGCGCTTAGCATTTCATAAAGGTTTTACGCGCGAGAGTCGTTGGAGCAATGCCGCCGTGAGCCGGCCCGGGGCTGTTGCTGCCGCAATTTTTACGACTCCCGCGCGCGTCCCTCCATAGAGGTCAACTTCGCTCGGCGTCGTACAGCCCCGCTCTCCGTGTGGTTTCACGCTGTATCGCATTAATAGTCCGGGTCTGTTATAAAAGCCCCTGGAAAATCGAGCCGCGAGTTAGAAAACGAAGATAGCAGCAACGGTGGGCCCGGCAAAAGCGAGCCAGTTCCCTCTCTAGGCTATACTGGAGATTTTTTTTTTCGAGAGAGAGAGAAAACAAACTGTGGCAAAAGTTAGTGCTTATTCATAAGCTACTCTCCAATTATCTTCCTTCTCACCCTCTATTTCCTCTTCACTTAGAAGCCTATCGTTCGTTTGCTTATACACACGCCGAGCATGTTAAGTAGCAATTTCGGCTATTCGCACGTCGAATCGTTACGTGTCTCTTAGCGAATCGTCGTTAACGAATTACTTTTGAGACTATTCAAAAGCTGCAAGTGGGTGGGGTAGGAGGGCTATATATACGAGTATAACGCAGCGCTCTCTCTCTCTCTCTCTCTCTCTCTCTCTCTCTCTCGTATTAGGCTCTCTCGTTCTCCGTTTTAAAGTGCGAGTCAAATAACACACTTGATTTGTGGCTTAGCGAAATGTCAGGCTAACTTGCTTTAATTTCGTTCTTATGTAGCCGACTTAAAGAAGCATAAACTTCTTTAAAATAGGTTTGGCCTATAAAGATAAAAAGTGCATTAGGACTGTAATTGCATTAGCGCATGCCAGCAGCAGTAGCGAGTCGCGAAAAAGCACCGCTGCCACCATTTAACCTTTATCATTTAGCCAATTGACTCCCGGACACTTGGCTTGAAAAATTAAGAAGGTGACAAAAATTCCTCAATCGCCATTCATTTCCTCATACAAGAATCGAGCCTTGTATATCGTTGAAACGCCCGACCAATTGCTTATGGACATTCATTTTCATTGGCGCGTATTAAAAAATCAACATCTATATTCATTTGCCGCCTTATCGGCATATAAACTTCGTTAAATCGGTAACTAACTAATTTGCTTTAACGCATCACTCGCTATTTCGATTCCCCTGAATAATTTAGATGTTTAAATTCCGCGCGTACGTGTAGACACAAACACAGGCAAGCGCGCGTACATACGAAGTGGAGATGCATGAGCGAACAGCCTAATCGTCGTTTGGCGATCGATCACATTGCGGTCGCGTCGTTTAATAGCTGTTACAAAATAAACTCGACTTCCGCTTCGTACACAATGAAAACGCCCCGCTCGACAAGAGAGAGATTCATTAAAAGAATCGGGCGAAAAAGAACATAAAGAGAAAAATTTAAGCGGTACCGGGAGAGGGGGGTGCCATTTCATGCATCGGCAAATTTTATTTTTTTTTTTGTCGTGCAATCAAAGAATTGATTCGCGCTAGAGAAGAGATTACGCGATAGCATTGACGGGCGTTGACTATTGAGCGCCGAGGAATAAGGGCTTGGTATAGAGGGTTCGCAACGATCATTCTGCGCCTGATGCGCTGTATGCAATACGCCTAATGTATGTAAGAGGCTGTTTATACGCGCAAATTCATTCTGGCCGATCGCCGTACAGTTTATACAGGAGTTATACGTACTCTCGGGATCGATCGTTCGTAACGAAAAGTAATACGAAACCCAATTGCGTCAATTGTTATGTTGCAACTAATGCCTTGTATGCGTAATCGACTAGAGTTACAGCTATTTCTTGGTACGATAAATTTTGGAATAGAATCGCTGGAAACATTACCTTTTTTCTGTATTTTATGGAATTTTTTCTACAACACTTTTATATGTTGCAGTGACAATTAAAAGAATATTTAATCGTTTGTTTTGTTCGTTGATTTACGATGTTTACGATATTCAGTATAGCAAAGCAAACAATATTTTGTTGAATTTATTAAAATCACGACCGAATAAAAATTCCATTAGTGTCATCGACTTCAAAGCTCTCTGAATTCAAATCCCAGTAGGCGCATCAAAGCAAAACACACTAGCGAATCAGCGGCCTACTCGATAAGCTTGCCGTATCGCTTTAATGCTTTGGCTATTGAGGTTTATTACCTTATTTTTACACGCGATATATAAAGTAAAATAAAAAAAAAATATATCGAATTGAAACAAGATAAAAGAGAGAATAAGATCGTAAAAAGTATACTTAATCTACAATTTTCTCTAACAGTTATACGAAAAAAGAAATCAAACTCGATTTGAAATTATTTTATTCGCTATTAAATTAGAATCTGTTGTAATTAACATTCTACAGATTAGTTCTGTTTATCATCGCGGACTTGACGCAAAAAGAAAAAAAAAAGTAATAAGCCAAAAAAAGCAGCTTAATATATTCCAGAGCTCTTGAACCATTGTGTGTGCGTTGTTTTTTTTCTGCTTCAAGTCCCTGAGCTATATATATGATCATCCGCCAAGAGGAGTTTTAGGCGCGAGAAATTTAAAGTGCGCAGCGTACTTTGGCTACGTGGAGGTATGCTCGTTAAGAGTGCGCTGACCGATGCCTCCTCCTCCTCCTCTTGCCAACGAACGAAACTCGAGTTGCGCCGCCTTTTTCGCCGCGATATGGCCTCCCTCCCCGTTCCCCCGGGGGGGCCTGTGTGTGTGTGTGTTTCACGCGTCTATAAATTATACAGCAGCCGGACGGTGAGCTTTCGCGGCTTCGCTCGCGCACGCACGCTTTACAATGGCTCATATGGACTTCTCTCTTTTTTTTCTTTCTTTTTTCCTCTCTCTCTCACTCAGTTACGCGGATAATCGATTCGCGTAGGGTTAGCCGGCTGGACGCCTTGAAATTTTAATGCCACGGTCTTCGCAATTACAACTCTCTTTGTTCGCCGCCGCGCGGCGAGGTTGAAACGCATAGTCGAAATATCGGAGTCTGGTGCACCTGCCGATTGCGCGTTGATAAAGCCTGGCTTAGACCTAGCGGATTCTCGCGCATTGCACTTGCGCTGGTGTATACAAGTGTTTCGAGGTTTTCGATTACTGTTACAGATCGTTAGCGGGCCTGCATTTGATTTCCGGCCCAAAGAGAATGAGCGAGCGGGGAAGAAGGCAATCACTCCTGACGATCCGTCGAATTAACGGTTAATTGCTCGGAGCAGGCGTGTGAAAGAAAAATAAGGGCATTGTGTGATTTGTGTGTATGCGTGTGTATAAAAGCGGGGAGAGGTGAAAAAAACACGTCTGATAGATGGGCTAGAGAGGAGGGATGTATTGAGGAAATGGTAATTTGTACGAATCTCGGCGAAGCCGCAATAATGGCCCGCTGCCGTACAGTATACGCTTCGTGCTGCTGCAGCACGAGGAGAGCACCCAACCTAGG
This sequence comes from Anagyrus pseudococci, assembly GCA_030522585.1. Classification (NCBI taxonomy): domain Eukaryota; kingdom Metazoa; phylum Arthropoda; class Insecta; order Hymenoptera; family Encyrtidae; genus Anagyrus; species Anagyrus pseudococci. The sequence goes on from JAPYYQ010000116.1 coordinate 74,890, forward strand.
CCGTCTCTCTCTCTCGCTCACTCACTGCGGGCGCACGTTGTACAGTTACATTAATGCCCAGAACGAAAGCGTGCATTAACAGCAAAGTCGAGCGGTCTCTCTCGTAAGCGCGAGAGAGAGAACACTGGCGTATCCGGCGGCTGCTGGCTGCCGAGATGAAGCTATGTCGAGACTAAAAACTGCCGGAAAAAAAGAGGATGAGGGGGGAGACAAGGAGGGAAAAGGATCGAAAAAACGCTGGGCACATAACGGAGTAACAAATGAAAGGAAACGAGCCCAACGACGACGACGACGCTGTGATCTGTCGAGAGAGATTTTTCAGTCTAGGCTTGCGTAAACCTTGGCCGCGGAATCTTGATTGTTCTCACGCAGATCTCTCTCCGCGAGGGAGGAAAGTTTTGAATAACCGATCGATCGGGAGCGATCGGCGAGTTGGCCGCCGCCGCGACGACGACGACAGAGCCAAGTGGAAATCGCATCCTGGCCCACTTGCGTCACGAAGCAGGAAGTCACGCCCGGGAGCCGGATGTCTCGAAAGAGCCAACTCCACTAACGGGCCGGAAGTTGGGCCTTCTTTCGCCTAGGCCGTATACTCTCTCACACACGCGCGTTCAAAGTAGCTAGTCCCGGAGCGCGGGAACGAAGGCAGAATCCTCGGGGCCTCTCCCGTGACTTCTAGGTATCCATGGAATTCCTGAAGTTTCGTTATAAGCGTCGAATTAAGAAAAAAAAAAAAGAAGCGCACTTAATAACCCCAGCGTGGCAGGTTGAATTGAACGTGTGTCTCGAGGCGCAATTTTCGCGTCGTCTCGCACATGGCTATATGAAATAATGGCTCTCTGTAGTCCTCGAAGAGATAAAGTCCGTTACGAGAGAGGGACCGGTTACCGGTGCGAATGAGGAGCAGCGCACACATAGAGACTGGCTAGACACGACTAGGTCGCTGGGCTGATGCGCCGGCGGCATGCAAATTTATCAATTTGGTCCGGCTACGTTCCCTCTCGCGAGAGTTCGCCAGACGACGCAGCGGCGGGCCCACGGCGTTTATATACACACGTCGCAATCAGCAATAGAGCCTAGTGCTGGCGGCAGTCGGGCGAGAGAGCCAAGAGTTTTGCCAGCAGCGAGTATAGCTATCTGTTATTCAGCAGGCTCTCGCTCGTTCTTTTCCTTCTAAGCTATTGTTCCGCGCGTTACATATGCCGTATAACGTCTGAGTGACGATCTCGATAATATTCGGCGCCAGTCTACGGGCCTCTCAGTTACTTTCACGCTTTTCGATAGGTTAATATACCTCAGCGTCCCTCGTTGATACATACATTTTCCAATATACGTGCCAGTGGGGATGTATTATAAAAGACGAGGCTTTTAGAATGCACAATGAGAAATATAGTAATTTTGCGAAAAAGGCTACTGTGCAGCTCAGCGAGTCTGCATACGCTCGTATAAAAGCGAACGTTTAAATCGGTCGAAAATAAAGTGCAGCTCAAAGTGCTGATGAACCGAGGGAGGCTACACACAGGCCTGCATGAAAGAAGCCACGGAGACGCTCCAGACGCGGAAGTTCCTTGACTTTGCTTCGCACGAGTAGAGACTCGAGCAAAGATAATTTAAACGGTGAAGTGCGCCTTTTCAAAAGTGTCTCTCTCTCTATCCCCTTCTTCCTCTTCTTTTTTCCAAAATAATAACCAAGTGTACACACGCAAGCGACGACGGGGAGAGGAGGGAAGCGAGAAAGAGAAGCAGAAAGAGAAGAGAGAAAAGCGTGTCACTAGCGGCAGAGCTCGCTCTTTTCCGATGCATCATTAATGCGGCTCTCTCGGCGAAGCGAGTCAATGACCTCAGCACACCAGGGTGATCCCTCTCACTCGGTCTAGCGTGTAAAGGTGAGAGTATAAAGCTTACGAGGAGAGCAAAAGAGAGAGAGAGAGTATACCGGGGGAGTAGGGAGGGGTCTTTGGCTCCTCTGATAAAACAGGTGTTTATTTAGCTGTGGAAATCTGCACCCGCGCATCACCTCCTCCCCCCCTCTTTCTCTATCTCTCTTTTGCGTTTATACCGGCTCTCCGCTTCGCGTTGGCCCCGAGGGAGAAGCGACTGTTTTCCCTCAGTCGAGAGCCGCCGGGGCTTCGCTAAAAAACGCCGGCAAGCAGCGCTGCTTGAGCGCATCAATGCTTATAAGCGCCGGGTCCTCTTTAGTCGGGCTAATGGGTTTTCAGACCGGGCCGGGGGGGAAGAAAACACCGCGGAGACCAGACACTCTATTGGCAATGTGTGCTCTTCTCTGTCTCTGTTTCTCTGCCTCTGTGTGTAAGCGTATAAGCTATACTCTGTATATACGTAAGCTCGCGAATGTATAACCGTATATATGCCAACTCTTTGCGTATCGTCTTGTAAATTACTTTTTTTTCTCTTTTCATCTCTTTAACTTTTTTCTTTCTCTTGTGTCTGTTGCAGAATACCGTACCGATGCTGTACAGATGCCAAGGCCGAGGTTTACATTTTGTCAGATTTATTTTTTCACCCATAGGTAAGTTGTCGTGATTTAAATAAAACACACGAAATTCCTCGAAATGTACCGCGGAAACCAATGTAGAATTTTGTCCTAATTAATATTTTCAAACAAAAATTAATCCACATTAAAATTTTATGCTCGAACGTATAAATATCATTTGTAAATCGGTATTCCCATTTAATGGGTAAAGCCCGCAGTTATACATCTAAACCTACTCAACACAGCTGTTCCCACGAGAGCACTTACAATAAATCATCAAGCAACTAAAAAAAACTACAGCATTAAAGACATAATCGAAATACTTTTCTTGCAGAGAATGTTGTCGTACGTGCTGCCGACGGAAGAGAAGCCGGCGGCCGGCGATGCTCAGCTCTGCCGTCCGTTAATAAACAGCAGCAGCAGCAGCAGTCGAAAGAGCGCGGACGCCGGTGGCGGGAGCAGCAGCAGCGGCAACCGCAACAGCCGAAACGTAAGGTACTCGATCGAGCTGCGTGATCTCGAGGCCGCATCGGGCTTGGCCGCCCGCTCGTCCGAGCCGACGGTCACGCGCTCGAGGAGCTACGGCGGCATGTTCGCCAGGCACGAGCCCGACGGCTCCCAGCCACCTCGGCCTGGCTCCGCGGCCCCGCTGATCGCGCCCCCGCCCCTCGCCAGCGCCGACAGTCCTAAACACAACGGGCAAGCCACCGGCGGCCCCGCTAGCGCCGCTGCCCTGCCCGTCATGCGCAAGCCCACCCTCCACCAGTCGACCAAGGTCAGCAAGGACGAGAGCCTCTACAGCATCGACAGCGACGCCAGCACCGTAGGCAGCGAGCGCAAGGCCAAGCCCCTCAACGGCCCCAAGCATGCCAATCTCAAAAGGTACGCCCTGTTATTATTATCATTATCATTGTAACCATCATCATCATCATTAGTTGCCGATGTGCTCCAGCCATTTAAAGCTACTCGGAGCTCTTGTCCCCTCCCCTACCGTGGTACCGGTAACAATGTTGTTCTCGGTCCCGCCCTTTCATTATTTCCGATATTCAATCTTGGAGGTTCTTAAAACGCGCTGCCCCTTTGCTGTATTTCTATATACGCTGCATATGCGTGCGCGTTTTATTTGGGTGAAGAGCGCGTCGCGCGACATAAAATCGCTGACATGGATTTAAGATTTTCCGGAATTTCGCTTATATTAACGGCAACGGGCGCGTGCTCTGACGAAATCGAGAGAACAGAAGCGCTGCTGTGGATTCGTTTCTGGCGCGCGACCGCTCTCTCGATGACGTGTGCGCGCGCGAGTACTCGCCGTTCTTATGTCACACTATATGTACACGCCGGTGAGGAACAAGAAAAAAAAAGAGCTAGAAGGAACGCGCGCGCTTGAGCGACGATTAATGCAAGACGTACAGTAATCGAGCGAGTTGAAGAAGAAGAAGAAGAAGGAGAAGAAAAAAAAAGAGGAAGACATTGTACAATGTCAAGGTGTTAAGAGAGACCGCCGCGGCTGATCGGCTACACTCGCATGAGTCATTCTCTATAACGTGACGAAATCGGCCGGCTCTATTTGCCGATATTTCATAATTTTCACTATCGCGATCCGGCGCGCTCTGCGAATATGTTTACTTTTTCCCAGCCTCTTTTTCTCTCTCTCTCTCTCATTCTCAAGTTTAACCAATGCCATGAGGCCGACCCCTCTCGGGCCTTGATCCGAATTTGGTGAGCAAACATAGCAGCTCTCGCTGGTTTTAGCATTATTAACGAGAAAAAAGTAAACACTGCGCAAATAAACCGATCTCTCTCTCTCTCTCTCTCGTGAGGGTAAATAATCTAACGGGGATAAGGCGGAGGCGGTGAACGTCGTTGGCAAAACATCCGACAGAGCATTACCTGGATCTATTTTTGCGGATGACAGAGGAGTAGCAGCGCATGAAGATGTATAGGAACAAGCCGAGCTTTGATTTCGCGATTTTTGGCAGCGGCATCGCTGCATACAGCGACTCATCTCTTTTATGCCTCGTCCGTCAATATCGTGCTTTCGTTGGTAATAAACGCCTCGGGACCACCATGCGCTCCGTTGTCGTCAAATTATATATACGTATATTGTGTATGCGAGAGCACAGCGATAGTCATCCGGAGAGGAGGTCGCGGAGCGATTCGCGAGAAATTAACCGGCGTGCATTTACCGTCGTCTCTCGTGCATTGCGTAACCCCATCGTATATATACATGTATACGCTCTGTGCAGCAGGAGGAGCAGGAATTGCATACAAGAGAGAGAGAGAGAGAAGCGCTTGTATAGGGAACGGAGACACGCGTGTGCGCGTGTTCGTGTGGGCATACGGAAGGAGCGGGCGCGAGAGAGAGAGAGAGAGGGAGACGCGAGCTTGCGTCACCGCTTGGCAAAGGATGAGGATGACACACCGCCAAGCTCTCCGACTAGCTGTTACACTTACCCACATGCTCTCACCTCTCTTTCTCTCTGCTCTCGTGGTTATGCTTGTGTGGTCCCTCGGCTCTTGTACATGATCTCGCGTTGCAGAGCCGCGAGTGGGAGGAGGCTGGGCGGAGCTGGGTCCATTCAATGAACTCGATGCCTCCCTCCTTCCCTCGGTGTCCTCTTCTATATACCTTTCGCTGCCCTCGGCTCTCGGCTTTCGGCCTCTACTCGAACACGTTGCCCGGTCCCTTTTTTTCGACCGAGAAACGTGCTTCTTTTTCCATCGATAATTTTCGACCGGCAATTTTGCGGCCTCTTCGCTTTGCGCAAATAACTTCCCTTTGACACACACACACAGACACGTGTGCTTTCACAAGGGTCCGTAAAAATACATGCTCGTAATTAAAAGTAATGCTCGAAAGTTTATCAAGATTTTGCGAAATATGAATTTTCTCTCTCTCTCTCTTTCTGTCGTTGTAATGTGGGTAATTAAAGGGAAAAAAAGAGGAATAATAATTATACGCGCGCATAGAGTATAGAGACGCGCGAGTGAAAAGAGGAGAAAAAAAATGCACGCATGGCTAAGTCTCTTTACAGCGTACATATAAGCCAAGGGATACAGTGTATTCACACACGTGTGTGCGCGCGCCTGTCTTTGATGGCTCCGTAACAATTTGCATTCCTCTGTATTGTTTTATTTGCCGGCCGGGGGACGCCGGCAGACGTACTTCCGTCTCTCTCTCTCTCGTTTTTTTTTTGTCGTCGGTGCGCTATATACTGCCGCTGGCGTTGTTAGCGACAACGACGAGTAGTCCGACCTTGCATGTTCGTGACTATTTAACGCGGCGAAACGAGATGCGCGACAATGACTTTTATGACTCTCGGCTCTGCTGGTGCGCTTGAATCTATACAACCGAGCAGAGAGCCGAGAGCAGCTCAGCTGGCGAACCGGCAGATGTCGGCACCGATACCTTTTCAAGGTAATTTTTAGATTCTCTTGTTTTTCTATCGTGTCTAATCAGTTGTTAGTTTGAAAAAATACTATATTTCTGAAAAGCTAAATTGAGTGTGTAGGCCAATCATTAAATTGATAAGGCTGCGGGTACATAAAAATCAAGTCTGTTTTTAAAACGAGCATAAACGCACAATATTTACGCACAAGCTCGAAAATGTAAGGCTAATACATCAAGCCATACTGCAAATTGAGCCGTATCAATTCATCAGACGGCAGCGCGTGAAAACACGCAGTCACGTCTCGCACGGACAGGGGCCGAGAGAGCGTCGTCGGGGGGAAGGTATATACGGCATGCCAGCAGGACCCGAGAGTTGCCAAACTTGCCAAACTCGCCTCGATATCTCATTTTCTCTTTCCTCCCTCCCCCCGTTCTCCAATACTCGACTCCGTTGTGGCATTGTTTTTTTTCCTATTTTGCTTGTACATCGAAGTCTCGAATACACATGGCAAACGCTGCTCGCGACAACGAGCCTCATACCTAGCGCGTGCGCTTGATAAATAGAGCCGAGATTTAACGATGTATTGCGCGCTGCAGGGGTGTACACGTACAAGCTTTGAAAATAAGGTATATAGAGCTGCATCGATGCACGCGTTATTCGGACGCGCGTGTCGTGCGCTAGTGCGGACTGGTGTAACTGGTTGTTAAGGCCTCGGCGCTCTCGCTACTCTGGTATAATCAATTAAAATTAAATGCAATCGCATAAGGTCAGTGGTATATAATGAAAAAAAAAACCGGTAAAAAGAAAGAGAGAACAAGAAAAAAAAGCAGCCGGCGTCGCACCAGTGTGACAGCTTGTCATTTCAGTAAAGCCGAGGACGTTTAATTAACATCAAAAATCATTACAATATATCCCGCGTGGTAACTCGCAGCTTCAAGGTCCTGTTTACATTAACGCGAATATACGCGAACAAAAAAAAAGAGCGCCGATTAAATAATAAGATCGGTATATTATTTTGCAGGCGTGTCGAGCGTACGAATTTCGCTTTTAATTCTTTTTAGTTTCGACGCATTAATCCGCTAAAGTAAGGCTGCTCACAAGTGCTTCAAGTGCGTGTTTATTACGGGAATTATGAGCGAATGTTCTATTATTGTTCCAGAGTGTCTTTCGGCTCGAGTAAGGGCTCGATGGTCGAGACGCTGGTGTACGAGACGCCAGTTCAAGAGGAGCCGGAGATCAAGCACTTTAGCGAGCACAACGGCCGCCTGCCAGCCCCAATGATACCGGTTCCCGATACCGAGTAAGTACTCTACCAATCAATTATCCAGACCCGCACACACAGACATAAGCTTGCACTATTCATTTTTCTCGTGCTTCATTCCATCCCGTCCTTGTGCCCAGAGGCTGGACTAACGAAGCGCGTTGGCCTGTCCAGCTTGATGTCTCCATGCTGACGTCGCTAATTCAATAAAGCCAGCAGGCTATAGTCGGCAGAAAAAAAGAATCCAATAGGAGCTTAATCCGATCTACCCGAGCTTTCCACTCTCTCTCTCTCTGCTTTCTCCTTCTTCTCTCGTTTTCGCAATTATCCGGGCCTCGATCGGACATCAGTCTGAAAAGCGTCAGTGTAAACTCCATCAAGGCGAACGAAGGTGCGCCCTAATGCAAAGCTCCCCTGTGTATGCGGAAAACGTGCTGAATTTGCCGGTGCGATCGAGAGAAAAACCCGTCCCCCAGCACGTGTGTGTGGGCAAAAGGCAATGTACAACAAAGAATCGATACAGCTACACTTACTCCGCTCGAAAGTATAATTAACCAGCAGTCGCTGCAGCGAAAGGGGGAAAGGGGCGCGCGGTCTGTGTACAACGGGATACCTGTAGTTATCTTGCACTCCTGCGCGGCGTGTGGTTTGCAAGCGCCGCGAGACCACGTGCTCTCTCGTGTGTTCCCTCTGGGAATTGGATCGAGCTTGGCCGTGAAACGGAGCGAGGCTTTGCAACGCAAGCGATGATAGCTGAGAAATTAACGCTCCTCTGCCACGTGATTTTTGTAACGCGCTGCAGCGACACGTGCGCTAATGACGCGCGGCTCGTCTGTGTATACCCGGCTTTTGTAACGCTCGAGCGGGCTTTTGATTTTTTTGCCGCGAACGCGCGCTAATTACTCTCCGGGGCTATATTAAGATCCGAACGTAGACGCGCGCCTGTAGCGAGTAAAACGAACGCCGAAAATAATCGATGCTCGTTAATTAATTTCGGATTAATTAGCGGCGCTTGATCGGCAGGTATAAAGATAAAACAGCCGCTTAATGTATACGTATGTGTAACAAGCTCAACGACAACTGTCCCATATATATTAGCTGTTGGTCTATAACGAAGGTAAAGAAAAAAACAAAGTTGTTGGCACGAAGTTTCGCGTCGTGTCTGTGTGGAATGGGAGGAAAAGCGCGCGTGGCCGTTAAAAAGCTTGCTAAGGTGGAGCCTCCTATAGAAGCGATGGGGATGTGCGCGCGCCCGTTCGCTCTGCCGATCAATTATGCTCGTCAACCTGATTACTCCGGCAATCATAAGTGATTTCCTGTTTCGGCCTTCGGGCTCATCCCGACGACCGAGAGCTGCCTCTCTCTCTCTCTCTCTCCATCTCTTCGTCTCGCTCTCACTCTATATATCTCTATCTCTCTGCCTCTTTCTCTCTCTCCTGGTCGCTCCTGGGCGAGAACGGGTCATAAACAAAAGACGCGACAGGCAATTGCGTAAAATTTCCAATTATTACTCGCTGGCCCCGATATTACTGGACGGCTCGGTGCGTCTGGTCTGCAGCTTGGACCATTTTTCCAGACGTGTCGGTATGCTTATACAGATATACGTGTACGTACACGTTACTCGCTACGACGTTCTATTTTCATTTTTACTTCATTTCATATTGCATCTTCTTTCTTTTTTTGCTTGACCATCCCAAGTATTTACGCGAATAAAAAGAGGAAAAAAGCCGTTGGAGAAAATAGATGGGAAAAAGCTAAAGGTCAGAGAGTACATACAGGGGTTAGCAGTTACGAAGTAACCAAGGTCGAAGCTGCTGCATAGCGTTGAAGTCATGAGAGAGAAAGAGCCGCATTGGCTCGGCTGTATAGATATCGGGTCGCGAATTTTCGCGCGCATGTACTGGGGACGCGCCCACGCGAGATTCCAAATGCTGCGGATAGCAACGAGAGCGGAGCTTGCGCATTTACGCAGTCTTTCTCTCGTGCCATACGCTCCCAAGGCTCATTCCTTTTCCGACTTCCGACTAGTCCCGATATGTGTATGCCGAGTCTTATAGTCACCGCTTCAACGTTACGCCTCAGCGGGCTGTAACGGGCGACCATGCGAAGCTTTTTCTTCGTATGCGTTTATACACAGTTGACGTATAGCTGTTTACGCCTGTTATGCCCCGGCGAACCTGTATATTTTCCCCTGTAATTCCACGTTTGTTCTATGTCCGTTAATTAGAAAGCGAAACGATCGTGTGCCACTCCTAAGCTTTCGCGCGCATTTCGTTTGTTCTATAATGAAACTATTACGAGCACTTTAGTTCGAGTGATTTTTTGTTTTTGTTTTATTTGTTGCTTGTCCACATCTCGCCCAAAACAATCGATGTAACTTCAAGTAGCCAATGTCATAAAAAAAGTATCGTCGTGAATAAGTAACTCGTCCAAATTGAAGCTCAAACGACCGACACAAAAGCTGTGAAGTTGTAAAAACAAAACGGCTATAAGCATCCCTGGTGGAGCACTTAAGGCAATCTGATCGAGTAAGGTAAAAAACCTAATAATTGGACACTTGTGTAGATTTAACTAGGAAAAGACTTTTTTCTGATAAAATTTTTTAAAAAACCAATGCAAGGCCCGTCCTAAAATGTTTAATGTTTTTTGAGACCATACCTTTCAGAATCGTCTAAGCTAAGCCGACTCAAACAGTTTGTCAAATAATCATTTATTATTTTAAAATCCTCTGTGTCTTTATCCTTCTGCTTCTTCGTTTGTTCTTCAATTTTATCTAAAACCGATAAAAAATACAATGTTTTTTAAAACTATTTAAAAGACATTGAAAAGTCCTATTAATTAATTATTATAAGCAATTGAATAACCGTTTCAATTGCGCTTGTATTTGGACACTTTTTTTTTTAAACGGCTGGTATAGTAGAAAAGGCGATTCCAAATGCGGGCTTATATAAAAGAATGGTACGAATTTTAGCGAGTTTTAGTACAGAATGGTACACAAGCCGAAACACAGTGTTCCACTTTTGGATACCAGCTCTAAACTGGATCCTATAAAAGACAATTGAATTTTTCAAAAAATGTTTTGAAATTGAAATACATTTTTAACAAGATAATTAATAATTTTAGAAAAAAATTACTCTTTCGTTAATATTTAACTAACTCAATACTCGTCCTATTACTCGTACTGATATTTCAAGCGTCTATTAAATGTTTCACCTTATACCTGTTGTACAGTACACAGAGATACATTAGTATAGAAGCTATTCTACTTTGCCGAGTCGTCGAGAGCGACGCCGGGGCAGCTTGCGGATAGATGGCAGCTCGGGACAAAACCGGCGCGTATATCCGTCGTCGAATATCGGCCAGCCTCGGGGGCTTTCGGTATGCGCGTGCGATTGCGAGAAGGACGGCAAGAGACGACGAGGGCGCAGAAACAGGCGTGGCTCTCTTGTGCACCGCGGATAGCATGTGCTCGCTCACCCCCGCTCCCCCTCTTGCTTCACCTTCTTTCTCGCTCTTGTAGCAGCACTGTATATGCAGCTTTGACCGGCCTGTGCCCTGTATAGGTCGAAAGGAATAGGTATATATGCAGGGAAACGACAGAAGCGCTGCGGCGCAAAGGACGAAAGGGAACGGTCGTGTCCTGCCGCAGGGGAGTGGCGGCGAACGCCGCTGGGCGCTTCTGTCGCTACCATCCGACAGAAAATTCAGCCTCTAGCCTAGAGAAGCTCCAGGACCCATTTGGAAAATCGGGGGAGTCACGCGAGAGAGAGCTTTGCTCCGAAATCATCGACAGCTCGCATCTAATGCTCCGGATTATCCGCTTTCTCTCCCTCCCCTCCCGTTCTCTTAAAAGCATTAAAACCCAACGAAATTGCTTATTGGATTGCATCGGGCAAACAAGCCGGCAAAATCGTCGTATGAGTCATCCTCGAATTCCCCCCCTCCCCAAGTTAAAGTTCTCCGTATACCTCTTGTAAATTACAAACTTTTCAACGCGTAGCCCAAGCGAGTCGGCGCGTAAAACGCATATCTCCGGAGAGACGCACTCTCGTTTGATCGGAGATGCTCCGTTTTTTACGGCTCTCGCGCCACTCGCGTTGCTCCGAGAGAAGAGAGTGCAGAGAGGGAGAGAGAGAATCGGGCAACACGCAGCTGCGGTGTGGTGGTGGCGCCGAACGAACAGCAGAGAGAGAGAGAGCAGTGTGTGTCCCAACGTAGTCGAGCTCTATCCGCACTCGTCTTCGCCGTCGTCGTCACTCGTGCGTGCGCCTGCCCGAAGGCGCAGAGAGAGAGAGAGAGAGAGAGAGAGAAAGAGAGGAGGAGGGAGTTGTGTGTGCGGCGTGTGTTGGCTGTATCAGGGCCGCCGAAAAAAGAGCGAGCGCTCCGAGTCGGACGGCAGTATAGCAGCAGCAGCAGCGACGGCTGCGGCGGTGCTAGCGTTAGTGCGTGAGTGGCAGTAGTCTCTCGAGTAGCAGCAGCTTGCCAGCAGAGATAGCCCGTTCTCGCGGCAAACTCGAGTTCGAGTGTCTCTTCCTCCTCGTCGTCGTTGTCGAGTGCGCGTGTTGTGTGTGTGTCCCCGTGTGTCTCGCGTGCGGGCCCCCCGGAATCGCGCGCGCGTGGGCGGGAGTATACACATCGACCGTTCCTACTGCTAGACCACTGCTGCCGCCGGGCTCAGAGAGAGAGACTTGGCTCCTGCTCCGCCAATCGATTTCCGGTATAGGACCTGCCAGCCAACGGAGAAACCGACTCTCCTTCTCTCTTCAGAGCAGAAAAGAAAGAGAGGAGAGCACGCAACAGTTATCCAGCCTGGAGAATCCGCGCTGACTCCGGCTGATCTGCTACTTGGCCCCCATCAGGTAATCCACGGGGAAAGAGATAGAGAGAAAGAGATCCTCGACCTTGCCAGTCGGCGGGCATCGTACTGTAGCGCGAAATTCCAAAGCCGCTGCGGCCGTTTGCCGTCGTCGTCGGCACGGACTTATCGTTCGACAGCTGCGGCGCGCCGGTGCGCGCCTGGGTAGTATACACACAGCCGAGAGGGGCACTCGATGCGGGAGGAGGGCGCGAGATAAGCATCAGCGTTCGCTCGCACATATATAGTATATACGCGAGCCTGCGCGGCGTGTACTTTTCAGATGCACGTCTGCTTCTCTCCACTTTCATTTCCTCTCTATCTCCATTCGCTTCTTTGCTCCTTCTTAAATGCCCAGGCTTGTCGTGGCTGATCATCCTCCGGCCAGCGGTGTGTCTGATCCCCGTAAAGCTATCGCGGAAATTGTATCGCATATCCGCCCGGGCCGTGTGCCGCTGGCACAATAGTGCTTGATCTCTCTCTCTCTCTCTCTCTCACTCCGATTTAGCGAAAAAGCTCCGGTTTCGCTCGGCGCGCTGCTGATCGTTGCCATGGCGACGCGCCATCTTGACACGAAGGCTCTCTCTCTCTCTCACTTTCGCCCGCAACGCCTTCTCGCTCTTTTTCTTTTTTGCCACAATTTCGCTTGGCTCTCGATTTACCCTGCGACTCCCGAGTGTCTTCTAAGCAGTTCGCTCGGGAGACGAAGAAAAAAACGTATACTCATCCGCGCGCTGGCTCTATATACCTGGTTGACCTTGAAGCCCTATACTCCTTCGTACCGAACCGGCTGACCAATCCGTTCTCGATCACTCGTTTCGCTTGTTTTTGCACAGGCTTGACCAATCGCGGCTTGTTGCTCCTCTTGATTCCACTTACTTTACTGCTCGTAATCCTACATATCCTTACATAGAAAAACCTCTATTCTGGAATAAGAAAAAAAAACAGCTTTACGCATCGACTTGCTCTGCGTCATTAATCAAACGAACGAGTTTTTGGTCCTTCTGTACAGTAGATAATAAAAAAAAAAGCCTAATTTCCACCCACATCAATGAAGAGCAACTATTACTCGCGAGAGCATTCGTCATGTTGTAACACTATATACTTATATGTGTATACGTGTACGTCACGACTTGACAACCGTCATTAAGACATTAATTAACTTTGTTTACCAATTGGTCAATAGGCGCGCGCAAGAGAGAGAGTGACTTCTCCGTCAGCCCCCAAACAATCATACGAAAAATATGTGTAAGAATAACGAGACTCCGTTTATACTTTGATTGCCTCGTCGTCAACAGGCGTTCGCGGAAAAAAAAAGCACCGACGAAAATATCCGCGAGGATGAAAAATCAGTGGAGCCAGCAAAACAGTTTTGTTGGCAATCGCCATCGGGCAAACTGATCTTTACGTATACACGCGCGCTCGTATAAAAAAACACAGACACAAACATACAGGAACAGGCAGAGAGACTCTGCGGACGAGGCGAATTGACCGTAAGATATTGAGCAAGCGTGCACGGTCCACTCGACGACTCGCCGATCCATCCTCAATCCATTTTCCAGCCAATCGATGCCTCGATATCCCGTTCTCCCGGCGACTTGGGCTTGGCCAAAAATTTACCCCCTTCTCCCAACTTGGCCCTTCCTGTCCCTCTATCGTGTACACACACATACTGGCTTTATTGGCAGCAGCTATTCGGTAGCCAAGAGAAACGTGATTGCCAGAGCCCGTCGTTTTACGGGCACGCGCGTCTTCCCTCTCGGCTTTCCTCCCCCGACGTTCTCCTCTCTGTTTGTTAGGAGCGCAGAGGGGTAACCCTATCTCGCGCTAGGGTAGACACAAAAGCCTGGGCAACTCTAACGACTGGCGCCGGAAAAAAAGCTCCGGCGCCCTCTCTCTCTGTCGCTCCAACGGAAGATCGATGTCGCTGTTTGCAAATACACCCTCTCCCTCCTGGGGGAGGGTGGGCCTCTCTTTTATTGCGCGCTGCACTCCGCGTCCAACGCAGCATCGCCGCATTATTACATCGTCGCGAGGGAGGGGCGTCGCGGGGATGTGCGTGCGCCGCTTACACCTACACACACGCTTACACATGCACAGAGAGAGAAAGAGAGAGAGACGGGCGCGGCGAAGAAGCCCGCGTGCCCCGGTCTCCCTCTCTTTCTATCTTGCGCGCGCGTTGCGTGTAATGGGGGCTGAATAGGTGGAGGCGCGCAGACAGAGGAGGAGGCGGCGGCGGCGGTGGGCGGCAGGCAGCGTCGACTATATAGATTGTTAGAACTGGGTTAAGATGTCGGTCACGGAGAGGGAGCGAGCGAGTGTGTGTGTGTCCGGCTGGGACTGGACGCGCGCGCGTATATTTGCTTTTGTTACTCCCTTCCTCCCTCGCATCGCTTCTCTCTTATTCTATATCTAGTCCGCTTAATGCGCTTTAATCGTCGGAAATGTAATGAATCTACCACGCTGGCGCTCTCTAGGCCCCAGCACTGTCGATCGGACTCGCGCTTCCTACCCCTCGTCGGCATCTTATCGGATTAATGGAAAGTTAGGTGGGCACACACACACACAAGGGGAAGAATGAACGCACGTTTTTTCAATGGTAATCAATCATGTCTCGCCGTAGATATTCAATACTTTTATTAACGTTTAACAGCCTAGGCACATACCTGAAGTTATTATTGCCGATCATGAATATATCACATAACGGTTACATACATATAGAGTCTGTACAAAAATGAAATTTCTTTGTTCGTATAATATGCTCATCATCGTTAGCTTGCCGTCTTTTTTTAATCGTTACGAAATAACGTGCGTCAACGCGTTAAAGAAAAGTTTCACGTATACGTATAGACAGCGATAGTAGTCTGTACTAAATGACCATTTGAGAAAAAGCCCGTAGCTCGCTATACGCGTCGTCGCGCTTGAAAACTAATGAAAGAAGAATGCTCCACGGGAGAATGCAGGCGAGAGCATTTCGCGTGTAACACTCGCATCTTCAACACGCTTGTGTTTACACTACTCGCCGGACTTTAATCCACATCGCCATTAATTGTCCGGTTAATCGTCATTTTTTCCTCTCTTCTTCTGTTCCCACTTATCCCCCCCTCGGCTCGTCAACATAGCTCGCATTTTTTTTTGCCGGTACACAAGTATCTTTATGACGAAAGCCCGGGCAATCTCCGAGACATCTAATTTTCAAATGGATCGCCGAGTGGAACAATGCGCGCCGCCGACGTCTCGATCAAGTCAATAAAAAGAACCTCGTAAAACGTATAAGGTTGATTAAATCGTAAATCAGTCGATTCAATGCCGCGCCGGCCGTGCCGGGAAAGGCTCTCTTCTCTCTTTTTTTTTATCCGCTAATCCAATTTTCGACAAACATCAACAGACAATGGCGATGTAAATATTGGAGAGAAGAGAAGAGCGCTAATGCCGCCGGCACGCAAATTAAAGCCAGTTTAGTCTTAAAGCCGGGCCGCAACGGTGTTAAGGCCAACGGAATAACGCGTGTGTGCCCTGGTACATACGCAAGCGCGCGCACTATGATGAAAAGAAAAAAAAAAGAAGGAGGGTAACTCGATCGGCCCGCTGCAACGGCGAGGACGCGGAATCCCTCCGTGCCCTTTTTTCCCGATTCGTTTTTACTGACTTTCCTTGGGCATGGGTGACGTCAACCCTCGGCTATGTACAACTAAATTTAAACAGACGTACACTTGCGCCATATACTCTACTTCCAGAGAGAGCCTCACTCCAGACCTTGACGTCTATGGTGTCTACGTTTTATTCGATGTACACGTCGCTTTTTTTCTTTTTCTTCTTTTTTATATATAAGTTTATCAGTTTTTTTTCTTTTCCTTCCAATTTCATTTGGTAAATGATCAAATGTTTGTCTGTGTTCTAGTTTGTTATTCTTTTTATTTCATTCCTATATCATCAATTCCTTTTTTCCTATAACTTTCGTGATGATATGCCAATATTAACTGCAATAAACTTATAATTATTTACTCGTTAGCATTACTTTGAACTATACTTTACATCTGCATACATAATTACAGTTAAAACGCGTTAAGCTTGTTAACGCCTCAAAAAAAGCTACGAGGTGATAATTCCACCCGAATACTTTGTTTGCGGATGCTGATGCAATAATTTTGTGTACTTTAATAATTTATCAGACGAAATTCGAAGTGACAACTTGAAAATGCTTTATTGTAACGGTAGTTGTTTATTCAGTCTAAGAGCTCACTTAGCGAGTAATTTAAAGACAGTTTCTCATGTACTTAATACTTAAGATGACTAGACATTTTCATCCCAAACTATACATAATAGCATGACATAAATTTTCTTAGAAAAATTAATTGTTGCAAAGAGAATTAATTTGTAAAATATTATAAGAATCACTTTTCCTCATTAAGAAAAAATTCAAATCCGTGTAACCCATATAGGTGTGTCCCAGAATTCCCGGTTATTTTTAACTAAATCACGCTCGTGAATATAACGGAATATTTCAAAGGTCGAAATTTGATTTACATTCCCTTCTTTTGGTTACCACGTCGCGTGCGACAAATCATTTGAAAGACGCCACGAGAACGACTAATCAAGCACGCGCGTCAGTTAATTGTTACGAAAAATGTTTTGTTTTTTTCTTGTTGTTTCAGCGAAGGTAGAGAAAAGGTGCGTGTCTCGCTGTTAGGGCCTACTCCATTTCCGTCTACGCCGGGGGTTCTTTTATTAGAACCTATCGTACCTTCCGTGGACATCATGGCAGCCAGTACTGCGGAGCTTTTGACGGCTCACACCGACCACACGGTACCCACCTACCACACACAAATCAGGTAAATGTCAATTATATTTTTCTACCCAAAGTCAATTTTAACCGTAATACAACCCGTAATGAGAAACTTTTTACGAAATTCCGAATAATAGAAGTAAAAGTAGCTCGGAATATAGTGAAACGAAATTAGCCCCAAAACAAAAACAAAAAAAGAAGCGTATACATCGCATGAGAGAAGCGTATCGAACAAAGCCGGTTTTGGTTAACTAGTACGTACACCGTAAAAAAGGGAAAGTCCGGATGAGAAGAGAAAAAACGTCCGAGATTAATTTAATATTGAACTTTTTACGGCGGAGCTTTTGCCTTTTATAAAATCCCGCAGTCGCCTTAACAGTAAGTGGATCCGAAAGTTGACCTTTCTCTTTTTCTTTGTCGCTCTCGGAGAGCAAAAAAAAAACAAGCAGCTTGAAATATATTTTAAATGTTTCATAAGTTACGTTATTGCGCCGTGCACTCAACATTGCTATCACGTAAAATATATACAGCTAAAGCGCCGGCCACGTACGTATATATATACCTCTTCCTCTCTCTCGTCGCCAAATGTAATGCCAAGCCGCGCATATTCATGCGCAATTTGCAGGCGCAAACGGTGCGCGACAAAATGAAAAGCACACCGATGAGATACATATATTTTTTTGCTGTCGCCTGACACTATATACTGCTGCAAATAAGAGCGGAACACTTTTAATTCTTTCGTTTCTACATTTGATTTGTTTACCGAGAATTAAACCGCTCAATTTTTTGTATATAAATCGTGACTGAAGATTTGTAACATGAAATATGATAGACCGCAATTAAGTTTTCTTCGCTGTGTTTGTGTGTTCCTTGTGTGGGTGTATGGGCGAGGGAAAAAGCTTTTACCTGAAGAATAGACCAACCAGCGTGTGCCGTGTAAAACAATCACCTGAAAAGATGGCATGCCTCGCATTATTGATGAGCAAAAGTAGAACGAACAGTACAGTTAATAGTGCTGAAAAACGGTATTGCAAAAAAATGCTGTCGTAGTTTTTTTTTTTATTCGCAGTTACTATCGTAACTCACTCCACGGAATTGTAATAAAAAAAAGAAAGACCATTAAAAGGCGTTGATGATTATTTTGACATAACAGTATAGTCGAAAAAGAAAAGGGAGAAGAGAGAAAACGAAGAAGGATGAAAGCTCGAATGAAGCGTTACACCGAAATGTGGGCTACAAGAGCACTGATTACACGAGAGCGGGCGCAGAGGTATGCAGGAGGAATATTAACCAAGCCACGAATGTCCTGCGGGCTATCAAGAGCCGCTAGACGAGCAATAGCCCAGCGCAGAGAGAGAGAAAGAGAGGACACAGAGGGAAGAGTGACGGAGATGAAGCGAAAAGGGGCAGGTGTAGGGCTGCGATTGTAACTCGGAAGAGAGTGCAGTCGGATAAAGTCCGTTGCTGCATAGCCGAGCAGCTTCCAGAAAAAAAGGGGTGAGACAGAGAGAGAGCTGCACAAAGCAGCCACTGAAAAAGTGGAAGAAAAAAAAGAAAGAGAGAGCCGTTCGAGTGGAAAAGAGAGATAATCATAAGCAGAGAGAGAGAGGGAGAGAGGTGCAAGTTGCAGGGAGCAAAGAGGAGCCGTGGGGGCTTGCAAGTATATCGTCGCCGGCAGCAGCGGTGGCAGCCACGGGCTCAGCCGCAGGAGTAGAGCAGCAGAGTGAGACTGTGTGCAAAGGGGAGTCGTAGGGGGAGGGATGACTCGGCCGGGCGCAGGAAGCGCGCGCGAGGATGGAGGATCGATATGGCGTGGGTGAGCGCGCGCAAGCGGAGTCTGCTCACCGGCCGAGCGAGCGAGAGCGAGCTGGGCGCGACTGAGGCGCCGCGCGCGCAAGCAGCGAGCTCTCGCTGCTGCTGCTGCTGCTGCTGCTGGTCGAGCCGACGATGTGCCGAGAAGGAGCTGTGCCCGCAGTCGCGCCGTCGGCCGCGCACCGAGCGCTCACCAGCAGCAGTAGTAGTAGCAGCAGCGCCGGCAGCAGCTCTCTCTCTCTCCTTCTCTCCCGCTCGCTCGCGCGCGTGTGTATATAAAGCTTCCTTCTCTCTTTCTATTTCTGGCCGATTTGACGAGTCGCGCTCCATCCTCGTCCTCGAGCGGCCTGCACATCCGCGGGAAGTGGCTCTCCACCTGCACTGCGCTATAGGGAGAGCTGCGGCCCGGACGCGCACAACGCCCCTCGCAAGCTCGCAAGCTCTCGAGGCGGCCGGTCTCTCTCGGAGCCTCGGCGGGGCTCTCTCTGTTGCATAATGTTGAGCGGAGGTATAACGCGGCAGGAGGTGGAGGAGGAAAAACGCCTGTTGTCATCGGTTAAGCCGACTATGCCGAGCGAACTCGAGACGCTTTGTATGTGCGCCAAAGATAGAATCCTTCCCTCCTTCTCTCTCTCTTCTTCAATCGCTGCGAGCGCAAGAGGCATTCGCGAAGCTGACGCGCCTCCGGGCTCGCCAAGATGCAGTCTCCCTCCCCCTCCTTACCCTCAGTGTCGTGCAATGTCGTTTCTGTTTGCCTCCCTCTTATCTCCCGCCCTTTTCAATCCCTCACTTTCGCATAGTTGGATAGTGCAGACTGTGTTTACCCACAACTCTATACTATAGTGTGTCTGTGTATACGTAGCAGTGTAATTTCGAATCTAATTTTTCTTTCTTTTTTTTCGTCAAGTTTCAAGGAATCCGTGACGACGTTATACGGATACTGCATTAGCGCAAATGCATTTGTTATTTATGAAGCAGAGTGGATCGGGAATACAACATTTTGCGTGATTTTAATACGTTACGTGCACTTTTTTGTTCTCGTTCTTTTTGAAAACTGCAGTACAAGTGCGCGCGTGCGAAGCCGCGATTCAGAGTGATTTTCTCGGAAATGAAACGGCGTCGTATCGATTAGCTTAGATTTTAATCGCGGCAAAGTAAAAAAACACCGAATACACACGAGAGGAGAAAAAAAAAGAAACTCGTCGTTTTCAAAAGCAAATACCAAATGTTCGACTATACGGTTTATTATTTCGCCTCGTTCGGCGTGTATCCTTATCAAGCGACATTAATTTCAATGAAACGTTGAAAAACCGGCTAGGCAAACGAAGCCAGGGTAATTGCCGTAATTCGCAGGAAATTGAAAAAAAAAGAAAGAAAGAAAAATTGTCCTTGTTTCGGGCGGCGGCAATCATTATTTAGGACTCCTTGATGTTTCGCTAGTCGCGAATAACGAGGTTAACTTGGCTTAACGCACCCCTCCTGCTTGCCGCGTTCCCTCTCCATCGCGCGCGTATACATCGCCCTTCGTTTAATTCACGCCAACGCATCACCGGGCACACTTTACTCGACCCAAAACTCTATTCCCCGCTTTATTTCTCCGAACGGTTTTTTTTTATTCTTCTTCACCCACATTGTACGACTATATATATAAAAAAAAAGTCTTTATAAGAATTAATCCGGAGCAACATTCAAACGTACGGGCACTTCCGTTGAAAAAAAAAAAGAAAAGCTCGTTTAGTTGAAAACTCGCGCAAAGTGGAAAAACGACGAAGAAGAAGAAGAAGCAAAAGTGCTTGGCTATAGTGTATATCGAGAAGTGGGGAAAAAGCAGTAAAAAGGTCGGAGTTTGCATATTTAGCCGCGTAAACGTGCTTGTTGTCGCGGATAAAACCCGTCTCGCCGCCGATACGCCAGTATAGCGCTCGGCGCAGTATAGACTGTCCTAGTAGTAGTAGCAGTAGTAGTAGTCGTCTCCTCCATTTGGTCATCGTACCGTAACTGTTGACTCGGCAGGTTCGATCGCGTTTTTCTTGCTTTTCTCAATCCTTTCAACACCTCATCTGGGTCAAGCTCCTTCTTCCATCGATTTTTTTTCCTCCTACCTAACCCCTCGACACATAACCAGAGCCTTCTCTTTCTCTCTTCCGTCGGCAATTTTTCAAACCGAGGAAAAAAGAGCCCTTGCGCCGCTACGATATCGCCGTAATCCCGACACAGACTTTCTAAAGCCTAAATTTACCGTCCGGATGGCAGGCAAGGTCGGAAAGGTGCTGCTGCAATCGAGGAGGCAGCTGTTATCGCTATTCCCGTTGGAGAATTAAGCCTCCCGCCACGAGTTTCCTCCCTCCCACCTTGCTCTTCGCACAATACCGCTTAAACCGCGCAGAAATTAGGAGCAGCTGCGTATAGAAAAAGAGAGAAAGAATATACGTGTCTGGGTGTAAGGGGGAAAAAAAGTCGAAGCTCGTTATAAAGCGTTGGCTGAATCGGCGGTATCACGCAGCGGTTCGACGCGAATAATCAATTGGTCAAATCGTGTGTGGAAGTGAGCCAAAGCGGTCAATCGTGCAACCGTTAAACTTTTTGTATCAATTTGTCCGTGTAACGCGTTGAATCTTCCTTTCCCCCACACACTCTCTCTCTCCCCCTCGTTTTTAATTACCCTCGCTCTTTATCGTTGCCCCGTCCGCGCTCTTTATATTTTTACATCGACGAAAAATGGCCCCGGGGCTCGAAGCTTTTTATTATTATACTCCGTATAACGTCGTGAATTTATTGGTAATTAAAGCGGAATTATTGATCCAGCTGCAGTTTCGCGAGGCGATCTCCGCACCACGTATATTATATGTACACATCCGCGCGTCATACTTGAGTAATTGCATATCGCTATGTAATTTTGGCGGCCGATCGATTTTTCGCCCAAAATTTTCGACAGTCTCACTCGGGTTAATTAAAAACGTTTGCCCGCAAAGCTTTGACGATGAAAATACATTAAGTCGACTTTTGGAAAACTAGGAAAACATGTGGCATCGAATGATGTATATTTTCGAAAAACGAGATTAATATTTTCGTTTTATAGCTCGTGGAAACTTGATAATCGCGCGATAAATAGGTCTCTGGAGCGAGCTATTTAAAGTTGATTCTGAAATTATATATCCTTACCGAGAAGCTTCGTGTTTTCATGAACGACTTGACTGCTCTCTCGCTCGAGCGCGCGGGCTCGTGTGTGTGCAGCTGCTATTCGTAAAGTTTTACTTCCCAAGTACATAAACAATAAAATGCTTGATTTAAAAATTACGGCTGCGGAGGTATATATATGTATACCCGTTTGAAACGCCAACAAATCTACGGTATATACACGAAGGCGCTTTGAAAGTTCCATTTTCTCGGCTCTCGGAAGCTCTATGAAAATTTCAGGAATAAAGAAGCCGCGGAGAAAGGGAGGCAGAGAGAAGGAGAGAGAACAATATTCCTGAACTTTGCGCGAATTACGGTTAGGACGGGCCGAGATGCCGCAGTGCTTAGATATATAGGTCAGGGCCCACGAACTACACGAAAATAGGTCGTATGCTGAACTCGGCAAACATATCGAATTCTCTCGCACTTTCCGTGTTCCTCGTAATCCTATTTCCCTCCTCTCTTTTTCCCTTTCCTTTTCTCATCGCGCGCTCTTGCCAGTCTCGAGGGCTATCCGATGCACATGTGCTTGCATACGTAATTCACCGTGACACGTTTTTTTTTTTTATTCTCTTTTTGCCCGCTCAGCCGAGTATATATTACGCAAGAGCGCGACGAAAAGGAAAAAAAAACATCGACAAAGAAAATGGCAGAGGCGTTAAAGCGGGACTAAAGTCGATTTACGCGCGACGCGAGAAGCGGTAAAATCGTGAAAATTAAAGAAAAGCCTCCTCCACGCTCTCGGCGAAAAAAATAATAATTTCGAATCCGTCAAGCCGACTAATTCAAGCTGTCCGTGTATAAGAGCGTTCGCTGGGTAGGGGAACCGCCCATCCGATTGTCTGGCTCTCTCGCTGCGCCTGACGCGGTGCGATCGGTTAGCGGTGTCACGGTATACGCTCGACACGGCTAGGAAAGCCATCTTCCGTTTTCTTCTCGTTTCAGCAGCGGACCGCATCAAATAAAGAAGCGAGCAAAGAGGAAGTGAAAGGGAGGGGGAGAGAGAATAGAAAGAAAAGCCAGGAAAAGAAATAGAAAAAGAGAGGAGGAGGAGGAGGAGAGAAAGAGAGGTGGAGCAGGTCGAGGAAAACAGCGCGAGAGAGGAGAAAAGAATCCGAGGAGAAGGAGGAGGAGGACCGAAATAGCCGTGCGGAAGAGAAGAAGAGGATATAGACGCTCCGAGCAGCCGAGAGAGAGCAGGCCTAGTCCCGCGCGCTCTGTGTATTCGCGCGGCTCTGCGTGTGTGACTCTGTGCGGATAGAGTATAGCGCACCGCCTCCGCGGAATCGCTCCCTGCTAGTGTATTCGACTGCTCCGGGCCGTAGAGGCCTCTAGCGCTCGTAGACGCGGCTTTAATGCCGACGCGGCTAGGGCTCGTGGCACTTTGTGCTGACTGCGCCCCGGGCTGGAGGAGCTAGTGCCGGTGATATGCTGCGCCCGAGCAGTCGGTAGTGCCTCAAGCTCCCAAAGCTCCGAGAGCAAAGCCCCATGGAAAGGCTGAGAGCGAGGAAACAAGTGATAAACGGCCATCGATACGATACGGCGATTCTCTTATAGATTTGTATACGCGTAGAGAGAGAGCTGAATAAACGAAGATACAGGGTGAAAGAGAGCAGGAGTAGTTGGTAGTGGTGCGCGATGGCGACGAGCCACGGGGGTCACGTCTACTACGTGATCAAGGTGCCGAAGGAGCCCGGACCAGCAGCAGCCGACGTTGACACGAGGTATTATGCCGACGACGCCTTCTACCTACCGCCTCCCTGTACATCTCGTACCGAGGTGTGCCTGCTTGCTTTTTTGTGCGTCCTAAATATGCTGCGGAATTTCAAACAAACTATTATTGACCTCGTTTGCGCGCAGCCTACTCGCATCCGCCGCCGCCGCTGTACGCGTCTTTGAATAGAAAGTACGAATGGTCGAAAATATGAATGTGTGAATAAATGAGATAATGAGGGACTGGCCCCAGAGGGGGAGACCACTGGGCTGAGCCGAGCGTTATATTGAAATTTATGGACGGACTAGTGCTCTAAGCCCGGTCTTTTTTTTTATTCCATATATATACTATACTCCCTTTTGAACGTTGCAAATTGTTTGCCCAAGCACTCCGGGAGGATCTGAGAAAAGTCACAGCGAGTCGAGAGTCCTTTACACTTTGAAAAAATACGCGCGAGACTTACATAAGCGACTTGGTAAAGCGACAGGTTCATTTGCAAAAGCGATATTTTCAGACTTGAGAGCGAAGAAACGACGTTTTCTTTTTTAAATTTTCTAAAGTCGTATCCGTGTGTGCATAAAATTGTGTGTGTGTGTGTCTGTGTTTTTTCTCACCCAAAACAATAGTAAAAGCCTAGCCTTCTAAAGAGTTTGTAACAAAGAAAAGGAGCACTAGGATGAGAAAGCTCGGAAGAGTTTTCCATCGTCGTAGAGAGGTTCCTCGTCGTGTACGTATACAGCAGGGCTGGAATTATTTTTTTCCCTCGCGGCATTGATATAGGCCGTTTGGTCGATTGTGTATTTTTCTACCTTTTCGCGGGAGGGGATGGGAGCAGCCGGGAGAAGCTACACACCGCGTGTATATATATTATACGCGCTCGAAGAAGAGAGAGAGAGAGGGAGAAGAGGGGTGCAGGCGTTCGAAGTCGCGTTTATCGACCTGCCGGCGTTACACTATACAGAGCCGGCTTTTCTCAAATGCATGTATGCGTGTCTTTCCCTCTCTCTCTCTCACTAAGCCCCGAGCTTTCTTTCCCCGAGCTCTCTCTGCTCCCGATGCACTGAGTCACCTATACCCCCAGCAGACAAAGCTCTCCCTTAGCTCTCCTCTATTTTTCCATTCCACGGCTCAACCGTATAGCTTCCTTACTGCTCTCGGCCCATTCTTCAATTCTCGGTTACAATCCTGTCATTGTTTTCCGCCACGCTGCTAACACACTGGCCCGAAGCCTTTATATTTATAGCCGGGGAGCACAAGTTTCCCAAGCCCCGAGAGCTATACGTAAGACTAATTGAATCTTTATCGCGTCTGCCACTGGAATCTCTAGGGATAAATAATCTACGTATATTACATCGATAAATAATTTCGTTAAAGACACGCTCGGGCGTGCGGCTCTTGTGATCGGCGCAACTTTCGCAATGCCAATGTGCATCTCTCCTTTTTTCCGTGTAGAAAGCGCATACTTTCAAGCGCTATCAATTTTGAAATATATCGCAATATCTAACGCTCGTCCGGGCAGTTAGAACCGTAATGTTTTCCGGCTGTGCATCGATCGTAAAACGTCTGACCTTAAAAATCTTGCGGGAAGGGGGAAAAAAAAGAAAGAAGCTCCGAAAGAGCTAAGGTATACACTACGATTCCCCCGGCTATTTTTCAATCTTGCAGACTCTTCGATTGCCTCTTGTCCCAAATGCAAGACTGTGTCTTTACTCCGCTGCTCGATGACTACTTGGATAACGAGAGAGAAAGAGAGACTGAGGGGGGAGTGAGCGCGACGGCAGAGGAGCTAAAGCGAGATAGAAAGAGAGAGAGACACGTCACGTGGATATTGCCTTCGCGCCCGAACTTTTTAACCTACATATCCGCAGCAACAATGGCATTTCGAACGTATAAAGATCAAACGTATACACCACTACGTGCTCAAAGTATACACATTCCTCGCTCTCTCGCAGTCTAACCCGAAGCTATTAATAATTTTCCTCTCGAGCGGCGACCAAAGTTTTCGATAGACGTATTTATTGATAAAGTGACCCGCTCGAATCACGAAATAAAAATAATTTTCGCATGCTCGGGCCGTGGATAACCCAAAAATCGGGCTGTAAAAATAAAAAGTCGTGAATTTGACGTCATACGTCGAAAGCTCGCGTACGCGTGCAATCTATCAAAGCTCTTCCCCCTCCCCCGTCTCTTTCTCTCGTGTATAAAACTGGTATTACACTGGTTCGGCCTATCTGTAAGCGTCTTCCGAGAAAGCTCCTCGATGAGTGCGTGACGTCGCGGAACTCGGATCTATAAATATCGATCGCGCCGGATTTCCACGCTCTACCTATACCTATAGTTATATAGCTTTTTGTTTTTCCCCCTTGGCCTGAAAGAGGGAGGGAGAGCTTGCGACGTTAAATTTTACGTCGGCGCCTTACGGCTCGTGTTATTTTTAAAATCCAAAGCATCAATAAAACAAATGAGTTTTAAAAAGGTATTAGCCTTGAATATAACGCAGACGAGGGGGAGGACACTAGAGAGAGAGAGAGAGAGAGAGAGAGAGAGAGAGAAGGTGGAAAAGAAAAACGGTATAAAGTGTCGGGAGATAGTCGAAGACACGACCGGCGTCGAAGCGCGTTATTGCGCGAGTTTAGCTTTGAAATAGAGCTGCAATAAATATGCGGAGCGAGACTAATTGCAAAGCTCGAACTATATCTTGTTTATTTATATTTGTTTACATATACACGTATGTTTAATACGCTCAATTTATTTATTCGCATCTCGCGTGTATATACGCGCACGGATTTATCGACTAGAAAAACGGTTAGCTCTCTTGCGAAAGAAAATAAAAGATCCTATTTCAGCACATGCACGAAATGAAACTTCCGATGGGGGCTTTCTTGAATTTCCGGGATGCCGCGGGCGATTTGCTATTTCCTATACCCAAATATATAACCGAGTCGTTTTCAACGAGGCTTAACCGATGAGTTGCGCGATACACGGTATACAGAAACGCATTAGTAAAATTCGTCTCGAGCATTCGGCTCGTGTGTGTGTGCGCGCGTGTCTCTCTTCTCGATATTGCATATCTCATTTGGCTTATCTAACATTACCGCGAGCGATAAAGTCGGCGCGCGTTCGGTTATAAGCATAGCGAAATATAATTAGAGGAAAAATGCGGCCCGCTCTGTCGGCAAATTGATAAAGATCAATACAGCAGCGCGGAGTGGGCTCTAAAAGCGCGCAAGTTTCTATTCGAATCAAGCTGCAGAGTATACGCTTGGACTAATAATCCGCACGTTAGCCAAAGTCCTGGAGTTGAGAGCGGCGTAGTTGGGTTAGCTGCTGCTCGCAGCGCGCGAGCCAGAGACGCGCGGATTATCCAACTAAAAAAAAAACTAAAAGCGGCAACTGACGTAATCCCGCGGGAATGAAACACGTTTGACTTTGCGATTACGCGAGAGAGAGAGAGAGAGAGAGAGAGAGAGAGAGAGAGAGAGAGAGAGACCGCCTCGCGCATATGTTGTTGGTGAACCTGTGCGCTCACCACACCGTCTCTATCTCGTCTGTAGTGTGTGACTGTGAAAGCCGCAATTATCGTCTGCTGTAATCTGCCTTGGATAGACCAAAGCGTACACCTATACGTACGCCGGAGTATCCGCGTTATTTTTACGAGCATGACCACGCGAGAATGTTTGTTATCGGCCCCCGGTTAATCTCTATTATCTATCGTTGGGTAACGTCCAATTACTGTATATATACACACAGACACCTCGAGTTTATAGTTTTGATAAAAAGCTCGAGCGAGAGCGATAGCCAAGGGATAAACGCTATAGCGAAGTTTTGCAGATTCGACGAAAAAAACAAGTGCTCATCGGCCGATCGATTATTAACGTCTTTCGTGTATCGGGTTGACTAAAACGCGATTTTTCTACTGAAACGACTTTTAAATTGACGACGGGCTATAAATTTGATAATAGGACCATAAAAAAATTGACGCATACGAACGCGTTTGAAAAAATCCCGATTACCGCTGTGATCCGAAGTGCGCGTTGTAAAAAGCATAGGAAAGATTTTAGTATTGCCGTTAAATTTCCGCCTCAAACATTCACCCGACTACGACGATTATTGAGAAAGGCGTGCAGACGCTAAGCTCGCGTTAAAAAGCTCAAACACACGCTATAATGTAATTGGAGCCGATTATTAACCGGACCCTTCCCCCTTGGCATCGCGCGGGGCATCAAGAGCGCGCGGTTATATAGCGACGACGCAGAAGGACGCGCATATTTTCAACCTGTTATTCATGCGACGCTCACGTCACTCGCTAAAATTTACACTGAGGACACTCGGACACAGTCGATTGGTAGTTTGTTCTTTCGTTTTTTTTCTTTTTTTTTTTAAAAAAAAGAAAAAGAGCAAAGAGACAACTCGCTAATCGCTAGCCATCGCGTTAATTAGAGCCGATTCAAAGCGACGTTCAAAGCTTAACAAAAGCCTACGCTCTTTCTCTCTATATGCCGGAGAGAGAATAGGAGTGGCGGCGATGACGCGCGCATCGCCGACCGCGAGACGCTGATTTACCGGGCTACATGAGTCTCCCATCAACGAGCTCTATTAAACGCCCCCCCCCCCCCCCCCCCCCCCCCCCCCCCCCCCCCCCCCCCCCCCCCCCCCCCCCCCCCCCCCCCCCCCCCCCCCCCCGCCCCCCCGCCCCCCCCCCCCCCCCCCCCCCCCCCCCCCCCCCCCCCCCCCCCCCCCCCCCCCCCCCCCCCCCCCCCCCCCCCCCCCCCCCCCCCCCCCCAAAGTCGTTTTGTTTCTACGTTTTGCAGCACAGACAGCGGCTGGGACAATCCGTTCAGGCCGGACGGCGACCTGTCGCGCGAGGCCGACGAGATAGTCGAGCTGATAAAGGGCGGCAAGCCGATCACACCGACGCCCGGGCAGAACGCGCCGGCGCTGCCGGGCTACGAGACCGCCAAGTCCGCCACGGAGCTCGACTCGAGCGCGAGTCCGCTGCTCCACGACGGCTCGGCTGGACGCCAGGGCAACGGCAATGCCCACAGTACGCCCATCAAGCCCTCCGGTAATCAGCAGTCTCCCAACGAAAAGGTCAGCTTCCTAACTCTTCTTTTATCCTCGTTCTTATTTTTCTTGAAACTATATAACAACGTTCTATCCTTTGCAGAATGCGTCGACAGTGGAGGTGGGCCGAGTGACGGCGCAGGGCCCGGGCGACGCCTCGCAGGTGGAGCACGTCACCCTGAAGAAGAAACCCAAGTGCAAGTGCTGCTCACTGCAGTAACGGGATCTGCTCAGATTTGGACGAGTCGACCGCTGCGGCAGTCGCGTCCTGTTCGCGCGGCTCCCGAAAAGGATCACCGGGGCGAGGGGGTGCTGGTGGCTTTAACGCCGCCTACCCAACACCTCGCAACTACATCCGGTGCTCCGATGCTCCTATGACGCGCATATGTACGCTGCGCCCGACGCGGACACACGATGATTATTACGTCGGAGGGTCTGCGACGATTCGCCGGGGGAGGGCTAAAGCTGCCGATGGCCAAGGCCGTTTCCCGAGAGAGAGAGAGTGGGCGAGAGAGAGAGAGAGACCCTGTCGGCTAAAAGTCTATTGAAAATATGTTGTAGATACAGAGATGCAGATATAATATAGTAGCTATCTATTATAGCTTTAAGTGCTTTTACTCTTGTGCTTACTAGACGACGTCGGGGAATACGAGTTGAATGATTATTCCAGTTGTCTCCTACAGCAGCCAGTCACGCGCGCTCAGTGACGGAAAAATGAGAGCGAGAGAGAGAGAGAGAGAGAGTGCAAGCGAAGATGAGAGAGAGATATATAGACGTATAGAAGGACCGACGGACTGACTGACAGACGAACATTTATATAGGTATATATATACATATGAATATATGTATACATAATGGTACATATGGGGGGAAACCGGTGCGCAACCTGACTAACTCGTCTAGTAGAACAATTCTTTTATGACTCACGCTAATCATCACGTACTTTCGCGCGACACATTTTTCGTCAGGATTACGCGAGGACTTTATTCCCGGGGAGACATTTTTTGTAAATACATAATTATCATAATATGATGATGATAATGATGATGATATGATTATGGACTAGACTCGAAACTTTGCGCTCGCAGAAAAAAAAAACAAAAAATAAAGCAAAGCTTTGCGCCGAAACGCGAATGAAAATTAAAAACGCAAGATACAATGAAAAAATGTGTGATGGACGCCGTAGATCGTGGAGCGGGCGTAAATTTAATAATCTCCGATATTGCTAAAAACAAAATCGAAACTCCGTATGTATTATCGACAAAAAAAAGAAAAAGAAAAACACTTAAAATCAATTCTCGGGCCCGTTCGGTTGAACCGTGTTACCGTATTTCTTTTCTCCGGATTCTTTCTCCGCCTACACACAAACCGTAATTATACATATATACATATATACCCAAGTCAAATTAGAGAGAAAGAGACAAGAGATTGACTCTCCCACCCCACCACCTCGCCCTCCTCCCCCCCCCTCTCCGAACTGCGTTCTTCAATTGCTGCTAGTGCACAAATTACGATGTAAGACGGCATAATTTATGTGACTAAACGAGCAAACTCGAGAATCGGCTCCTCGGCCAATGGCCGTAAAGCGTCTTGTTGTCTTTGTTTCCCGAGCCTCCGACCGAGAGCGATTGTGCAAATTATACACACAGATGCGCATACATCATAATATACGAATGACGCGCGCGCGCTCGCCTGCACGCAAAATGTTTTTTTTTATTTATTAATTACTTCGTTTTTAATGCTCATTTTAACTAGCTTCCTTTTATCCGTTACCCCCAGCGTTCGTTATTATTATACTTTCCAATAAAACTCTTGCGGATGTGTGAAAAGAGATCCTCAGGTGCGAGCGATTGACACGTTATCAAAAGCTCTGTGAATACTACGGGAAGCGTCAAGTAGAAAATCGTCCATTTTATTTATTTTATACGTATGTGTAACCTTACGAAATGTCATGTGGTCCTCGATCGACATTATTAAGCGCATAATATGTTTATATCGATTATTGGAAATTTTATTGAAAGTTAAGAGCAAATTGTACGTGTGGTTTTTTACCATGTCGATCGGGGATCTAGGTCAACCGTGGACGTATACGCCTACGGCAGATTTTGTTGGTCCAATGTTGGTACCTTTTTTATCTCTCGCATAATACATTAAATATTAGAGAAAAAAAAAGAAAAATGACGAGCATGTAAAGAGTACGCGTACGCAGACTGGCATAGTTAATATGCTTTATACCTAGACACAAACACGCTGACACAGGTCGTCACACACGAATACAGGCGTACATAAACACATTATTCAAAAGTCCTATATATATATGTACATGTATATATAAAACTAATTGCGTAGATTCTTTTTACATATTTAAACGGCGAAGGCCGTTGCCGCTTTTTAGTTTGCTCAGTCACACGAGTCTCAGTGATAATCGCGCAGCTGAAGAACGTGCACCGCATCGTATAATAATTCGTCGTTACGCGTTGCGCAGAGGTCCAAAAAATGATTTAAAAATAAAAGAGAAAAAAAATAATGATAAACTAAATGTATGAAAAAAATGTGTCCGAGATTTTCTTCGTTCGTGTACACGGTGATATAAAAACTCGAGTGGCCACAGACAAGTGGAGGCTCTCGTTGACTATAGGGGACTGCCGTCTGTTTGTACCTTACGTACAGAGTTCGATTTATAATTTTTAGCCAGAATTGCAAGTTGTTCGATGACCATTGTTTCCTCGGTTTATTATACACACGATTTTTCCGATTATTAAAGACGAGAAAGAGAGACAGAGAGGGTGCGAGAGTAACGTGTAAAAGGCGAAGAGGAAATTTTTAAATTGTATATTGAATTGCATAATTTTTAACGAGGCCGAGCCAGATTTAAAAAATAAAAGAAAAAAAATAATAAAAAAACAAAACAAATGATAAGCGGCAACGGTGTTACTCGATGCTGGGCCTCGGAGTAACGCCGAGGCCAGACGGGGATCTCAGTCGCGTTCGAGCAGACGCGTCGGGGTGAAACGATAGGTAATCAGTTTTTTAGCAAGCAGTGTTAAAAATCAAAGATTTTTTACCGAGACGAAGATGATGATGATGATGATGACGACGATGACGAAGAAAATGACGAAAAAGTAAAAAATGGCGAAGCAAAAATAAACAAAAGAAACAAACAAAAAAAAGAGCAAAAAAAGTAAAGTAAACAAAAGTAAAAGTATAAAAGTAAAAGAACTTCCCCCTGCTCTCCCAAATTTAGATAACGATTACACGCCTGTCGCTGCTGCTATACCTACCCCCCCTCCCTCCCTTTTTTCGTACGTACGTAGTTTTGTGGAAATGAGCCTGGTTTATACAAGTGAGAAAGCGAGAGAAAGAGAAAAAGAGTGATAGAGAGAGAAAGAAAGCGTGCGAGGTAAAGATATGCATGGGATGTGTAATTACTATTCAATAGTTAGACAACGCGGATAACGGAGTGGCGTGAATCGGAGGATAGGTCATTATTTACTATTTTAGACAAGTAAGTTCTGGCGGATATGTTGAGGAATGAGGAGGATAAAGAGAGAGAAAAAAATAACAAAATAATGATACTCGCTCATGAAATCTGATATTACACGAGATGAGGATAGGAGGATCATGTACGAGACACGAAGCAGTTATAACGAAATTACAACTATTGTAACATCTGTCACGCGCAACTGTTGATTCTGCTGAGCTTACGGATATTAAATGAATATTAAATGTCTTGTTAAAAAATAATAATAATCATCTATCTATTGTTCATTTAAAAAAATACCCAACTCCTGCTTCTCCTTCTTTCTATCAAGTTTACGTTTTTTTTTCCGCGAATCTTAACGACGTGCGTGCATCGAGTCTTTATCTACATTAACCCTCCAACACAGTTCTTGGACGTTATTTTTTTTTTATTATTATAATTGAATTCAGAAATACGCTCACAAGACGTAAAAGTCGCTGAAACAATAAAAGCGCCATACGTGCGTTTGTGTGCATTCGTAGAAAGGCAATTGTTTGACTGTCAGCTAATTGCTCGTAAATTATCCGCCGGCGAATAATGTCGTTTGATGCGCAGCAGCTCTGCCGATTAGACTGAATTATCGTCGTGCAAAACGGCTGAGCTTTGAAAGTATAATAACACAAAGCGCTCATAATGCTTTCGTCTATAAAGTCAATGCAGCTGGTTCTTTTTTTTGCCTCGTCGTTGAAAAAAAGAAAAGAAGCGCAACATCGAACGGTAAACAATTAGCATAAAGAGAGGGCGAAAGAGAGGCGCGCACGATCGCTCTGCAAAGAATCCGACGTATGCGCGAATCTGGGATTATGTACACGTTGGAGACGGCTTGGGAGCGAGACACGGCGAAAAAGAGCGGCTGCTCCGGGAGAGCAAAAGTCACGAACTCCCGCTCGTCGTCGGAGGTGTCGATTGAAGAAAGAGGGAGAAAAACAGAAGCGAGACCTTTGACGATCGCGAGCCGCGATTCACTTGCTACATGCACTCTATATATACACAGGCGAAAACACGTTTTTCGCGAGCCATTGACGATTTTCGCGTTGGCAGATGCTCACGAGTGTCTGTTTGTGTGCCGGCAAAAATGTCGGTATACGATAATGTGCTGCAGAGGCTGTGTAGACTAAAAGTGTATTTATAAAAAAAAGAAAGGCTCGCGCGACGCCGGCCGCTGGTGTGTACGGCTTGTGAAATTTATAGAAAGACTTTCATGGGGACACAGGTGATGTGTTTCTCAAGATATAGGCTTCACCGGTAATGGCGCGCTTCAGAATTTTTTCTTCTTACTCCTCCGCGGCTCTCCTGCGCCGCGCATTGCGCAACCTTGTAACAGGTGCATATATACATACACACACACACACACTCAGATATCACATATTTACATCGTTAACTCGTCTCTCTCTCCATATACATACTCGGTGACATCGTTACGCGATTCTCTCTTTCTTTCTCTCCTTCTGCCTGC
Organism: Anagyrus pseudococci; assembly: GCA_030522585.1. Taxonomy (NCBI): domain Eukaryota; kingdom Metazoa; phylum Arthropoda; class Insecta; order Hymenoptera; family Encyrtidae; genus Anagyrus; species Anagyrus pseudococci. Next base: position 108,421 of record JAPYYQ010000116.1, read on the forward strand.
GAATACACATATTGACGAAGGAATCCCTGTTTATCAAAACGCGTTTATATTAATTTATGGCTCGTTTAAGTTTGTCGCCATTATACTCCCAACGAAGCCATGCACAACATTAAAATTCACGATTGTTTATCAATTAATCATCTTGTCCTTTATAGCGCGCGTACGCGGCCAATATACAAATGACAAGCACAAAAATTTCATTCCCCCCAATGTTTCATCCAGCTCGTATTTATGCCATAATCGAAATTCGCGCGCGACACGTAACATGTGTTTTATGGTCCCCTCCAAGCTCGATTGAGACATCGATCATTGAGACAATGCGTGTATACCGATATCTATACCGATTATATCTGTTCGCGCGATCGCTCGCGGTCCTGCGCAAATATTTGAGAAAGCCGCGTCGACTTATACAAATGATAAACCTGTGCTTGAAGGGCTCGCAAGATAAAAGACTCGAGGCGAGAAATGGCGAACGTCGTGTGAATTATCGGCGCATTGTTATATAGGTATATACGCATATCGAGTGGCTTCCTTTGATTAATAGCCATAAGAAGGTGGTAAGCAGGTGAAGAGACAAACTCCCCCCTCTCCCAATCAAGGTAGACGAGCTTTTTACCGCGCGTAATTTTGACTTTGACATGTATAGCGCGCGCAAACAATGAAGCTCTGGCTTGTACAAAGAAGCAATAGTATATTCTCGATCTATAGCAATAACGCCCTTGGAGTAATCCACGTAAACGTGGAGTATACGAGCAAAGGAGGAGCTGGGCATGTATAAAGCGCAATAAATACACACCAAGTACATATGAAGAAGCCTGGATGGAACGAAGCCGCGTTGTTATACACCCGGGGAATGTGGGCGCGTGCGCTGATACGGCCGAGAGAGACTCTCGCGCTAAAAGGTTCAGAGGTCGCGCAGTAGTATAGTGCCAGTTGCAACCGGCTCAGCCGTGCAGAGACCATAAATTATTCGGCCGACGTTCGAGACGAGAGAGCCTCTCTCGCTGCTCCCCGTATATTTTATTCCACCTGCTGCCGAAGTGCGCGCTTGTATAAGAGAGAAAGAGAGACAATGATCGGGGGATAGATAGGATCGTCGCGGCTCTTTCTCTGCTCCTCCTCCTCTTGTCGTATAAACTCGGCTCTCCTGCGCGTCCTCTCTTCATTTATACAGAGGCGAGTCGATCGGTAAAGGCCACAACTCGCTCCCCCAGATACTCTTTCTCTCGCTCTGACCTGTGTTTATAGACACCCTACTTTTTTATATACCTTCGCGCGGCTTCTTCATTCATGCGCGCACACACCGCCTCCCTATAACATTGTTCCAAGAGCAATATTATCTGCCAGAGTCATCGGGACAACTTGTCCATTACGATATCTCTTACATGTAGATATGGAGACTCGGTGTATCTTGTCGGCAGAACAGCCTTCGGACGATATTCATGGTCTTCGTTGTGTCTTCAATGGACGATTCACCTGTTTTACACGCAGCCCCGTATTGAGCCAGTTCAATTGGAGTAACGCTAATTTACAATTAATTTAACAAGCGTAAATCAGAGAGTCATTAACTCTAATGGAGCCTCTGACCATTTAGTGGGACATTATGACCTCTTCGCCGGCAACACAAAAAGAGAAGATGAAGGCTTTGAGAGAAAGAGAGAAAAAATAAATATAAATAGCAAAGAAGAAAAAAATCACGATCATAAAAAGTAATTCTACGTTGGATCTCGGAATCGTCAACAAAACGCTCGATCGAAAGCCCTCGCGCTCCTTTGACTCTATCACAAGCGACTGCGAGTCTTGGCTGTGTGTTTAGATGCATATCGAGCAGGCGCAGCAGTGAGCGAGAGCGATACACGCAGCCGGCAGCATCACGAGTATACAGCGAAAGAGTAAGGAGTGTGACACAGACACTCACATATGTGTGTGAAAGAGAGGCGGCGAGGCCCTTTGACTATTGGCGGACTCGTGGGGATGTATATAAATGCACTCAGACACCAAGAACCACGACCAGACGGGTCGGCAGCGCGCCTCTGCTTGAAACAGCCTCTCTCGAGATTCCGCGCCGCGCTCTTTCTTTCTCTTTGCCTGTACAGCTATTCAAACTTACTTTTTTTATCTAATCGAATAGTTTTCGGAATTCGACAGGTTCTGTGCCCATCATGAGCGTCTATCCACGATGTCGGCTGTGTATTCTTATAACTGCGGTATTTCATTGATTTTTTTTCCACAAATTTTCGTTAACATTTTTTTAAAATTGCCATTTCTATAAAGTCCTGCATCGCCTGAAATATTTTGCAAAAATTATTTAAAAAAATATATAACCGCGAGTGCGCAATTAAGTGTAGTTCTCTCTTGTACGTAATTAACATTGTTCTCCAGTTGACGCTCCAGTGGGCCACGGGCGCTCCGGACAAGCTGTTCCCAAATCAAGTCGCTCCGGCACACGCTCGTAGCTCAGCCGGTAGGGCCTTACCCCTGCCCTCGGGTGGCACACCGGCGAACGTGAACAGACTACCCGGTGGTGGCTCGGCTCGGCCTTCATCACCGGGGGCTGGTCCACCTCAAGAGGACGGTGTTCAGCGCGAGGAGACCGTCTCTTTCAAGGAGGTAAACGGTGAGACCGTGCAAGTCGTCGTCGGTAGCTACGGCTACGAGAGCCCCGAGGGCTTACCCGTATCTTTCAAGTGAGTATATATTCCGATGAGTTATTTCAATTAGTATCTCAAAACGCACTTTTTGTTTAGGTATATGGCCGATGACGAGGGCAATAAGGCGAGCTTTACGATTGGAGCTGCTGCAAAAGGTGGCGGCGGCGGTGGTGGTGGCGGAGGCTCCAGGCCATCTTCAGGAGGTCAGAAACCAGGTGGGGGTGCCGGAGCTGGGACCAAAGGCGGCGGCGGCGGTGGTAAAGGCGGAGCTGGCGCTGGTGGTGGAGATCGGCAGTATCTGCCTCCGAGCTGAACGGTCATCTGCAAATCTGTACATGTTTTTTTAACAGTAATAATGATCTTTTTCTACGTTATCTGTAAAACTGTAAGAGACTTTATTGTTTCGAGCTACGAGCTAATAACGAATTATTTATAACACTGATAAACTATTGTCAATATTAAATTTATTTACAGTTATATATATAATGAAAAATAAAATTTCTTTACATGCAGTATTGCTATTTTATAAATAACTAATAGTTAATAAATTTTTTTATATCGATAACACTTACAACTTGATGTTAAAACTTATTCTTAAAGTATATAAAAATCTTTTTACATTTACATAGATTGAGCAAATTTAATTACAAAGTATAAACGCTACTTTTCACTATCGACCTTATCTCAGTGTGTCTCTGTACGTACTGTAACTGTACGGAGTGAGCAAGAGTGGAACGTGATAAGATTTTAAAGGGTCTTTAATATCGAATACTATTTCTATAAACGGATAAACCGTTGCAATTTTTCTTGTAGAATAGTATTTTTCAACATCGTAGTGTAATTTATACCGTCCCGTAGACAAAGTAGATTTACTATCACTTTTTGAGAAATCGTTGCAGGTTCCATTTGCAGAAGTAGTGCTGAAATAAAATCATAAAAATCAATTCCCAATTTATTTTGAAAACGGAAGTAAAGTACTATATCTAATAGAAAATACCTTTCATGGACGAAATTCCATTTTCCATCATTTAACTTGTAAAGAATTACTTGCAATCCACTAATTGGAATTCCTTTACTTGTATCTATGACATGAGTACTGATAGATGGCTTTTTTGATTGACTGTTAATGTTTGTATTTTTCTGTGAAATATTTAATTAATAAAAATTATAAAAAGAATGATATTCCTGGTAACTATCTTTAAAATAACGTGAAAAATTATTTGTACCTTATTCACAGCTTCTAAGCTAGTAGTTGCCTTAACTGTAGCATCGTTTGTTGCATTTTTTGCACTTTTAGGAAGTGAATTTAAAATTTTTTCATTTTTTGGATTAATTAATAATTGTGGCAAACTTTTTACTATTGAATAGGATTTACCATCAGCAGAAATAAGATAGAGTTGTTTAGAACTATCTGCAGGGATAAGGATATTCTTTTTCTCTGATGACACCCCAGATTTTATACTTCTATCATTAATATTTACATTTTTCTGCACTTTACCATCCTAAAAAAAATTTAAAGTTACAATACTATAAAAAGTGGTTTACAAAAATCTCACAACTGTAAAATAAATATTTAAATTTATACTAATTTCTAATCTAGTTTGCAATCTTACCAATATAATGGTATTTTTATTCTTGCCATATGTTTCTTGTGATTCAATTTGGTACATTTGTGTACCATTTTCATCATTATTATCAACTTCAGACTCTACAGTCATTTCTAACTGTATATTATCACCATCTGCTATAAAGTCAGAAGTAACATGCGCCATAGCTTGAGCTAAAGTGTCTTGTTTTTCTTGCTGTAAAATATAAATTAACAATTTTATAGAAGTATAAATAAAATCATAACAAATCATGTGTTTTAGCTTACCTTTATTGATGTATCTTTTTTCACAGAATGATTAGATTCAATAATTTCATTTTCAGAAACCTCCATAACTTGCTCAGTATCTGTAGATTCCATATTCATTTCTTCTTCCTCATCTTCTTCTTCTACAATCTCTTCTTCTTCTCCTTCTTCCCTGTATTCAGTTTCTTCATCCTCTACAATTCCCTTAATATAAATGGTTTCATCAACACTCTCATCCATCTCATTTTCTTCGTCATTTAACTTATCGTTCTTTTTTATACTTAGATTTCTGTCATTTTTTTTCAATTGTTGCTTCTATAAAAAAATATCTTGTAAATTATCCAAATAAATAGAATACATTAGTCCAAGAATAATTTATGTAACTTACCGTATTATAAAGCACAGCAGCTCTATTGTGCTTTAAAGTGCACATGTGTTTCAGTAATGATAGCCGATGTGCATGCAAGTTCCTATCACAGTATTTACAGTAGGCTCGCGTCACTTCATAAGGCACCGACGTTAGCCAGCCTGCACAACAGAACAATTCAATTTCAATTAACAATAAAACAAAACAGAGCATTAAGAGAGAAACTGAAGGATTGTAAACAAAGGCGTTTTAAAAATATACCTTTGAAATCAGGCATCTGCTCCCATTCTTTGCGATATCGCTGGGTATAAACGCGACTCTTGGCATGGCTCACCCGGCCGGTCGGCGTAAGTTTGACAACTTGATCCTGGGGATCAAGCGTAGTCACCTGGATGATGCGGACGACGCTATCGGTCGGCTCGCTCTTCTCCTCGCTCTCCTCCATATGATACACCGTAGCCGAGCTCAACTTGCGCTTCACTTTTATTTCTCCGTACGTAAGTGGTGCTGAAAAACAAACGAGAAACCCTACTCGATAAACACACACACTATCGGACGCAGAGGGAGAGAGCAATGTATTTACAAGTTAGACAGAAAAATAATCAAAAGCTACAAACCGGCACTCCAATATCCGCGGCAAGGATTTCGAACGTTTGAATGCTTTTTCCACTAGCCAACAAAGTCGTAGAGTTTTTTCGGTCTATCCTCAAAATGGCCAACTTGCCAGGCATCCACCGGGGCTTTTAGGCATCGGCCAGAAGCAGTAGTTTCTTCTTATTCAGGTGCTCGTGCTAGTGCTGATCGCTGCTCCCCACTCCCCTATGCTCCGGTTTTTATCTCGAACGCTTCTTTCATTACGCTGCGATGCCTGAATAGCTTCAGTCAACGAACTCCCTAGGGCCCCAGGAAGGCTAAAAAGACTCGTGGGATGATTGTAGCTTCTAGTTTTGATACTTGCACTAGGATTTAATATTGTCCTTCGGTCCTTTTGTTGTGTGTACACTTTACACTATGCACCAAAGTAAAATGGCGCTTCTCTCCAAGAGCCTGGGGGAAATTCGTGCGCGGGGGGCTTTTGCGTATGTGTATATACATGTATACAAGGAACTTACTCGATCGTCTGCACCACGTGGTTTTGAAGCGCCCCCTATTTCTCTACCTTCTGCGTCGATAACTTACTGCGCCTTCTTTTTTATCTTCGATAACATTTTAATGCTTTTGTTTTAAAAGTATTGTCGGTTCGGTTCTTACCTCTGGCTGTTTTTTCGCATATTTGACAAGTTGACAGTCGTAAATTTATTGGGGCCGCTAAATTTTCTTCAATTCGATATAATTTTTAAAATCAAAACATAGCGTTTCATATTGTTTGCCACTAGCCTAGTCATTAGTCACTAGTCTAGGGACTTTTTGCGTATATTGGAAGATGCCATTTTCATGTTACTAAAGTTTGAATCGTAAAAAATAACTGCCAAGCCATTTGCAATGAACCAATATTAATTTATTTTAAACATTTTCATGCGATAGGACATGTACTCTTTATCAATTGAATTAAAGAAACGTTTTAATTTTAATTTTATCCACGCTTGCATATTTCTAGAGTCATATTTTGTTATAAAACACAAAAACAATAATAAAATCATTCTCTGAAATAAAAAAAAAAAAAAATAATTACAAACGTGTTTCTGACAGCAGTTTAATTAACTTTACTTCGCGTGCTCAAAAAATCTCGAAAAGCAAATAATTTGATACGCGCTTATCTCCAAACGCGAGAGTCTCCATACAATATATCGAGCTAATAAAAAATAATGAAGATCGTGCCTCAATGAGTTTTTCTTGGGAAACAGGTCGTTTCTTTCCCAAAGAAAAACTCCAGCGACAAAACCGCATATTATCGTTACGCTGAAAACATAAGGATCACGGGCTGTGTAGGTGGGTATAGGTGCGGGGGAGGGGAGCATCTGCTAAACATACACAGAGTACAGACTAGAAGGATATAATTCCCGCTGCGAAGCCGAGTTTTAAATTCTTTCCCTGTACCTGCCGAGAACCCTAAGAGTAGGCCCATACTACCTGCCGCGTGCAAAGAAGGGGGAGAATGAGAGATGGTGGGAAAAAGGAGAAAGAGATAGAGAGAGAGACTTAACGATCCCGGCGTCCCATAACACATAGCACACGCACAGTACACAGAGGTAGAGGATTGCAGAGCCGACCGTTACGAGTGTGCCGGGGCCCCCGCGGCAGGCAGTATGGGGTTCGTTTTTAAAGCAGTCGTATGTACACCTGCGGGAGCGGCGCACTCCGCTCCGGAACTCCAGTTCGCGCGCTTTAAAAACGAGCAACTGCCCTGCTTAGAATATGAACGTTGCTCGCGATTTACGGACGACGAGCCTCGACGATCGTGTGTGATCATAGACTAAAATTGTGTTTTGCAATGAATTTTGCCAATGGGAGGAAATAAACGTTAAATATTATTGATTGAATCCGGGCCCTGTTGGAGCGAACGAGTGTTGCAACCGTTGGGAACTGATGTGCGCGATAAAGTGCAGTTGCATTAATTTCGCTCGGGACGACCGTTCAAAATGAGCGTTGACCGAAAAGTTTGCAATTTTATTTTGTACCGCTCGTATTGATTAGCGAAAACAATCGGCTGGCTGAATAGGCAACAGGTTCGAAACAATGGCATAGTGACATATCGACCTATATTTTTCAAGTCTTCCACCGAGCTAATCATTAATTTATTTCAATCGAGGTAATTACATTGAGAGCAAAGATGAAAAAGTACAGGGTCGAGGCCTTTATCATTCCGACGAACGTGATCGACAAAATCAAGCCAAACGACGAGGATGCCGGTGACAAATTGCCGGCGACAAGCCCACCGCAAGAAGAATCACCTCCCAATCCCAACTCGTCCGAGGAATTAAAAGCGCCTGTCGTCGTAGATTCGCAGGACGTTCTCAACGCCTCCACGGATTCTCAGGAGGAGCAATCGTCCTCGGAGCTCTCCGGCGTATTTTTCGACATAAACGAGCACATCTACGACGAGATTAAAGCGGCGAAGGAGCGCGAACGGAAGCCGAGCGAGAAGCCAAAGACCTCGGAACAAGCGGCTCATTATAAGGCAAACCCAGCTCGGCACGACAAGTTTCCCAGGTCGTTATTAGCGGCCGATGAACCCATCTACGACGAGCCGTTCGTCGGCAGCCTCACCAGCAGGAGCCCGGTTAAGCCAGATGGAAAGAGCCTGGATCCAGCTCCTCCAGGCCAGAGTAACTGGACACTCGCAAGCTCCAAGTACCGGCGTTTTGGGATCGTCGCCCCGAAAATACCGAAGAGGTCGAGCAGTTTGCAGTCGATCAGCGAGGGCATCGAGAGCTTTGACGAGAGCCACTTCCTCCAGCAGCCGCAGCATCGCCAGAGGGACAACGAGCAGTCGGTCTGCTGCCACGGGCGCAAGGACGGCTGCCTCACCGGGGCCAATCAGCGCCCGGAGGACATCAGCGACGAGATATTCAAGGAGAACTGGATGCAGAGGCTCGACGCCCTTAGGAAGCTCGAGACCCTGCTCAAGGACAAGGAGGTCGCCCTGCAGTCCCGGGAACGGCTGCTCTTCAAGAAGGAAAAGGAGCTCAGGATTCTCGAGCGCTTGGTCAAGGACAAGATGAGGCAGGCTGAATTGTATGCGAAACGCTGCAAAAAGTCGCTCAGCTCCGGGAGCGAGCAGAGCCTCGGCGTCGACTCGAGGTCCTTGCCCAGCCGCACGGACGTTGCGTCCTCGAGCGAGCGATTGGAGCCGAGGGCCCGCTCGAGAGACTCGCTTTTGGAGGCAGGCAAGGACGAACCGGTTAGGCAGCTGCCTACTCTGCACCCGGCAAACCCTCGGAACTCCTCTGGCACGAATAGCAGCTTAAGGCTGTCGCAGCTGCCTAGTCGGATGGGTAGCACGAGGTCGCGCTCGCGGCAAAGGCAGAAGATCAGGTACGAGGATCTGGACTCGACCCTGTCTGCTGACATAGGCGACTCCTCGTTCATCGTCACCTCTAGGAAGTTCGATCCGATGATTTTCAAAAAGCCGATGGCCTTCACCCGCTCCGCTAGCGAGAGGAGACCGAGGAGCGAGCAGCGAGCTGCTGTGCATGTTGAGACGCTGATCAAGGAACACGCGGATGAGAGCTCCTCCGTCAACGTGTTGGAGGAAAAGGCTCTGAAGAAGATCAGCGAGAACATCATCGCTTCCCAAAATCAGGAGTCGAAATTTTTAAATTACGGCCTCATCGATGGCAATGCGGTGAGCGCGGAGAGTCTTGAAAAGAAAGAAATTGCCAATCAAAAGAGATTTTCCTATCTCAACTTGGAGTCCATTAATAAAACGATCAAGTCGAGAATCAAAGCGAAAGAGAGACCCATTTCTTGGAGCGAGGACACGGACGACTGGCTGAAGAAAAAAAGATTAGAGTACAACACTTCAACGAAGCATGTAGTCATAGATAATGCGGGCAATAAAGAAAACTTTGACAGGCAGAGTAAAATACAGAAGTCTATCAAGATAACTAAAAAGAAGGAAAACAATCATAAAAAGTTTTCCATATTTCGTTAATTATACCCGAATTTTATGTTTTTATACTGTAGACAAAATTTTATATATTATGTAGTTACTTAATATAAAAATAAAAAGTATTATAAATACTTTATTAAGCCATGCACGAATTAAATTTATAAATCCTTAACACCCATTCATTAATTCTTACAGCATTATTTTATTTAAAGAAAAAGATGTTTATTTTTTACATTTTTATTAAATAATCAACTAGCTGTAACATTTCACAATATGATGAAAAATTATTTTACCATGAAGGTTTTGCTGGTGGTACATCTCTTTTGTAAAGGGCTGTTTTATCCCTAAAGAGAGCCATTCTTTCATCTTCTATTCTGTCTAATATATAACCAACTAGTGCACCACCAAGCGGAAGTAAGCCAAATAAATAGCCTCTTTTAACCTCCGCTTTTACAAGTTTCAAGTTTTTTGATACAATCTTCATGTTTACTGTAATTCCTTAACTTGATTTTGCAAGGCTAAAGAAGCTTTCCACTTCTGAGTGCGGCTCCAATCAGCGTAAATGAGGTAAGTTACAATGGTTGGTGTTAAAATGACCAATTTGTACTTTCTCCAAAATCCTACAGCCCCCATTAAACTGTAACATAAATCAGACCTTACATTTACTTTATGATCTAGAATATTACTTTATTTAGAATATTATTTGTTTGTAACGAACACTTTTAATGATTAATATTAAAAAAATATACTTTGCATGTATTTTTACATGTTCCTTATTGAGGTTATGTTAGCTTGGAAACTTTGTATTACGTAATAATAAAACAATTACGAAATATTGAACAATTAAAATAATAATAATTATGAGGCAGTATTACAGTGCCCTGATTTGTCAAAGTACTATACCCTACTAATATAACACTTGTACATGTTCTTTAGAATCCTTATTGAATCAAAACTTTTCTGTCGCACAACAATTTTGAACAAGACTATTAATTAAAAAAATGCGTACCAGTAAACACATCACAAAAAAAGTAGTTACAACAATTATTTACCTTTCATCTTTCGACAAAATATTATAATAATACAGAACTAGTCTCGCGTCTGCTTTTCCTTCAATAACACAACACCGAGAATATGCGCGTCACGCGACGCAGACAGAACTATATATCGGTCAACCAGCTGATCCAACCAAAACTTATATTTTAATCACTTTTTGCATATTCGCGAGTAACTCTAAATTTACAACTTTTGTAAAAAAAAATTTATCCCATAACAAATTTTGTTGCAAAAACCATTTTTTTTCCTGATCAGATGCAAAAGAATTTTTTTTATCAAACGTACTGCTTTTTTTATTATTTTTACAAAAAAATATAAAAAATCAATTCATCTTCGAATGTTTATTTCCATGTTATTTTATTTTCGTATTATGTCTACAGTTTTTATTATAATGAAATTTCGGAGAATCGGAACACACGTGCATACAAAGCCGAACGCTACGACTCGGTTTGTAAATATTCAAAGCGCGCGCACTCTTGAATAAGCAGCACGACCACGAGTCTCGCATTAGTACTGTTAAAAGTTCAGAATTGTGCTTTTAAGTTTAATGACAGGTAGTGAAATAACGTTTATTCAATTGATCTGTAAGCTTTTGTATCTAACGTGTTTATTTACTACGGACAGTTGTTTTGAAGTACGTTTGTAGGGCGAGTATGAGGTGTACAGGTTATGAATTGTTGCGTATACTTTTGTAAAGTTGCCGGTAGCTCCGGTTATTATAAAAAAATTCAAGTGTAAAATCTGTAATAATGGATCGTGAATTGTAAAAATATGTTTATACGAAATGGTTACTTCGTATTGACAAACATTACTGACTACTTCCAAGTTATATCTCTCTGCAAACTTGTTAAAAAAAATGTTGGCAAAAAAATCATTCAAGTTTTTGATGAATTATGGACACAGATGCAAAATTCGGTATTATCATAACGTGGATAAAGAAGTACGTACGGTAAATTTATTAGAAATGAAAAGGGCTTTGAAGGCAACGTCTAATACTCAAGTATTAGATGGCTACGCATGTTTAGTGACAAACTTTTCATTGTGTGAACTTGGTAATAAGAAAAAGGACTGTAAAATATATATTAATAAAATGACAGGTAGGTTCAGTAGTATTATTTATAAATCTAATATTTACACTTTATACATTATATATTTTTTAATTCTGATTTTTTTTATAGGGTTTTTTATCTGTGAACAATGTAAGAGAATAGGATCTTGGAATACACTTGAGTCTTTTGTACAACCAAACAAAACAAAAAAAGCAAATGAAGAATTATCAAATATTTTAAGATCTATGGAATTACTATCAAATTTACATGAAGAATGGGATAATATAAAATCAAGTGGAATATTAATTGAAAATTTGTCAAGTGATGAATATGAAAAAACAATTGAAAAATTTGACTTGCAGGTAAAATAAGTTTGTATTATTATTTTATATATTCTTCTAATTTTATTACTGAATTATTACTTTTACAGCATGTACCTCAAGAAATTATGGCACAAATAAATTCTGTTTACGATGAGGCGTCAGAAACTATATACTTCCCTTTATTAGCATTTCGTAACTTGATTGTTGGTTACAAAACTTTATCCACAAATTCAAATTTTATAAAAACTGTACCTGAATCTAATACATCTGGAATAATTATCTATAAGCAAAAACATTTGAAATCTGATGGAACTGCAGTTATTGTTCCTAACATAGAAGATCTTTTAGCTCTAGCAACTGCCAAAGCTGCCAATTTAATAATATGTCTTCCTTATGGATTGCAACATATACCTCAACAAATACTGCCAAGTTTAGAGTCTTACAAAAAATTAATTTTATGGTTTGGAAATGATGAACCAAGTTGGGATACTGCTAGACATTTTGCAAAAAAACTTGATGAAAAAAGGTGTTATTTTGTAAGACCTACAGATCTGCAACCTAGACCAAAAATTGCAGCAAATTTAGGCTACGATTTAAAACAAATTATACAAAATGCTCAGCCCATTTGGCACAAAAGTATAACAACTTTTCATAGTTTAAAACAAGATGTATTGAGTGATTTGCAAAATGTAGATAAAGTTCAAGGAGTCAAATGGACAAGATATCCAGCATTAAATAAAATTTTAAAAGGCCACAGAAGAGGAGAACTTACAGTTCTTACAGGACCTACAGGTAAAAAATGATTGCCTTCAATTTTTAACAAGTTTTTTACATGAAAAAATTATATTTTTAATTAAAATAGGTTGTGGAAAAACAACATTTATGAGTGAATACTCATTAGATTTAACAATGCAAGGAGTTAATACTTTGTGGGGAAGTTTTGAAATACGTAATGCTAGATTAGCAAAAACTATGTTACAACAAATGGCTGGTGTACCATTAGATGAACATTTAGATAAGTTTGAAACATTTGCAACTCAATTTGAAAAACTGCCAATGTATTTTATGACTTTTCATGGTCAGCAAAGTCTTAAAGTTGTAATGGAGGTAATCTATATTATTATAATTATTAAAACCATTAAAATAAATTTTATTGAAATAATTGCCTTAATTTAGGCTGTGGAGCATGCTACTTATGTACATGATATTGCTCATGTTGTTATTGATAATCTACAGTTTATGATGGGAATGTCAGATGAGCCAAAGTTTATGGATAGGTAAACAAAATTAATTTAATTTGTAATATATATTTTAATAAAAGATAGATTTATAAAAAACTACATTACTTTTACAGATTTTGGAAGCAAGATAAGATAATTGCTGCTTTTAGAACATTTGCCACAAAATTTAATTGCCATGTAACATTAGTTATACATCCAAGAAAAGAAAAAGAGGATGGAGACTTAACAACAGCATCTATTTTTGGAGGTGCAAAAGCCAGTCAAGAAGCTGATAATGTTTTGATTGTTCAAGATAAGAGATTAATTAGCGCACGTGGAAAGAAATACTTACAAGTATGTTATTTGAACAAACGATGTTTTTATTTGAATTAAAGATTTTACTAATTTATCTCTTTTGATTTTAGGTTGCAAAGAATCGTTACAGTGGAGATTTAGGAATAATGTATCTTGATTTTGATAGAGCCAGTTTGAGCTATGCTCAAAAAAAGAAAGCCAAGCCTGATGCAGAAGTGACAGATTATCTTTAAAACAAAATTATACAAAAACAATTGTATATATGTAATTACTCTAAAGTATTTTTGAAAAATCTGTATATATGCATTTTTGACATGTCTGTACAAACCTATACATACAATATATTTTCTAAACATTTTGATAATAAAAATGTTGTCTTCTATTAAAACGCATTTATTATATTTTAATTTTTTATACCTTATTAACCTTACGTCTAAAATAATAAAAGTTAAAAGACTCTACACATAGATAATGAAAAAAATCGATATTCAGTTTAAAATGTGTTACTTACCATTATGTCTAAAATTTAAGTTAATCGCTTCGTTCATTTCTAAGAACATTTTCTACTGTGTGTGCCGATGGTGATATTCTTACTCCGGCCGCATTTCACGAGACGCAAGTTGTAAGGAAAATTATCGAGCGCGTGTAGGTGTCGCTGAGTTTTGTGTCAATATCCCTGAAACGTGTTTGATTTGAAATTACCTTTGTTTCCCGAATAACAATTTATTTTCATTAAAAATTTGGCACTTACAGCTTATTACTAGATGTAATCGTAATTTTCCTATTACTACGAAAATATTTTATCCCGCGCATTGAAGCTCCTTATACGGCGATGTAAGCTTTGACATAGAAATGTTAATAATAATAACTTGGATTCAAGTTATTTTGTAGTGTAAAATAATAGTGTAAAAACTTGTTTCTAACTTTACGAAATTCTCGAATAAATTAAATTTTATTAAAAATTTTGTTTAACTATACCTATTGTATTTAACGTTACGTAGTTGAAAAAAGAAAAAATATTAACAGATGCATTAATTTATTTAAAAAATGTTTTCAACCAGTACGTCTTGACGTGGTACTAATTTTAATAATAGCTAATTACTTAATATAAACTGAAAAATTTTATCAATTCGAATAAAGCGTGAGGTGAAATAAAAAGTACACACATTTTAAGATTTTTCAAAATTTTTCGATTTTTTTGTTTCGTTTTATTTCGTTATAATGCACATGTTTCGTGAAAAAATTAAATTCCGCATTACGAAATTAGCATTAGAGCTTCGCGATTTCACGTACTCTAAGTATTTTTTTTTTTTTTTGTAACATTTTCTTTGTTTTTTTTTTAAAGTTCTGTTTATCGGTACAAAATTCACTGGGTACACTGGCCCATCACAAGCGAACAATGACGCACGACTTTCGCTTTAAAAACGAACGTCGCCATCCGCGTGCGTTTCACCATTTTTTCACTTTTTTTTTATTTTTTTATATTTTTTTTATTTCAGTCGTACAAGAGATTTTGCTAAAAAAAAAACCTGAACACCCAACTTGCTGAACAATCTTGGCTTCATCTTGCGCTCGAGTTGCTTATTTTTTTTCTTAATTAAAAAAATTTTTTTTCTCAAAAGCTTCGCTACTCTTGATTTTTAAAAAGAGCGAGGAAGTCATAAATAACGACTCTCGTCGCTCCGCGATTTTCTCCCGCTCTCTTTCATAGCCAGATTTTCTCGACCGTGGATGAAACAAGCGAAAGAAGGCGGTGAGTGCTTTTTCTTGCGTTTTACTCTTTTTTTTTGTTTGTTTTCTTTTAAAATTCTTTATTTATTTAACTTTTGTTTACTGCGTGATGGTTATTACTTTACCGTTAACGTTTGCCGCTGTTTTAATTAGCAAAACACCACACGTTTATATTTGCTAGAAACTTGATTCTTAAAATGTTGATTCTTTTGTTGGAAAGGAGACAAGGTAGATCGTAGATCGAGTCTCCCAACGATCTTAACCAGTCTCTCCCCTAAAGTTTTATTATTCCGCTTTCATTGCTTTTAAAATTGTTTAACAGTATTGATCTCTCTACGATTGTTAGTAACTACGCTCGACTTTGAAATTTCACTTAACACATGCATCGTACGTTTTTTTTTTTCATTAATTATCATTACTCTTTTACAGTCAGCTGTGACTTTTCTTTGTATTATTCTATTCTATTTTCTTGATGGATCATACACTCGGTCCCACCAGCTGACGTATAAAAAATTACCTTTGGATTGCTTTTTCGAAAACAGCCAGTCGCGCTTTTTTTATCTCTTCAAGAGTAATCTCGTCACATAAGATTACAAACAATACGCGCTAACGTCGCGTACAACTTTGAATAATTATTAGTCAACGCATCGAGTCATAGGATGTAAGATTCCAAGAGCGCGAGCCAGCAGGATTTACAAATGATCCTCTATTCAACAAAGCAATCCCTAGATTTTTGTTTGTTTTTTCTCTTAATATTTCGCTTTATTAGCATTACTTTTACTTGCTTCCGACACGCTGAGATATTATGCACACAAATCACAAAGGACTTTGACAAAGTTGTCGTTTCCAAAATCGCGATGAAAAAGGATTACGATGATCGACAAGAAACAAGGGGAGAACAAATATTACTCGATTATAAGAAACGCGAGCTACGGTGTTTTCTTTTGCTATTTTGACTTTTTTTTGTTTTTTTTTTAGTAGAGAAAAAGATGTAGTGTGCGTGCAAAGACATTTTTGTTCATTTAAGTTTGCTATAACGAGACAAAATTACGGATGGATACGAGTTGTTCAATGAAATGAAACTCGCAAAAATCGCATTAACAAATTATGCTTTCTGCTCTTATAGAAACAAAATAATACACTTTATTATCATGTGGGCGATGTTACAATGATTTTTCTTAAAAAAGATCATGCAAAATTTTTTTGTACAAATTTTTCGACTTTTTACATTTGATTCATTCGACAAAATAGCGAATGGCACAGTTCATTGCCGTTGAATTTTTTAATCGTAAAAATGCGCTTTAATAATTGCTTTAAGAAAAAGTTACAATGATTGGAATTTATATAATTAATTTACATGCGTTTTTTTCAGCAAAACGCAAATTTTATAAGACAAGCATCTATTGACTTCAAGTTTTGTGAAAAAGTTTTTCGTATACTGAACTTGCTTGTATTTTTTTAAAACATAAAAAAAGTTCACTCGAGAAGTTCAATGATTTACGAAATTTACAATTTATAATTATAC
The DNA here is from genome assembly GCA_030522585.1 of Anagyrus pseudococci. Taxonomy (NCBI): domain Eukaryota; kingdom Metazoa; phylum Arthropoda; class Insecta; order Hymenoptera; family Encyrtidae; genus Anagyrus; species Anagyrus pseudococci. The sequence goes on from JAPYYQ010000116.1 coordinate 125,062, forward strand.
GCCGAATAAAAAAAAATATAACCCACCAGGGGTTCAGAAAGGCAGAAAAGGAACAATGTTACGTCGGCGAACGAGCAAAATATTTTATAATCGCCTTACTTTGTTCTTCGTATTAAGTATGATATTCGCATCGTCTCGGTAACTTGTCCGAAGTTGTTAGTTACAACTGTAAAACCTTCAAAATACATTTTTGTTATTGACTTCATGACGAATCTCAAATACAAATATCAATAATAATAAAAAAAATGAGCGGTTATAGTCTAACATATTTCAAAGCTCACAAATTCAAGAATAACATTGACATCATTTAAAACAAACGAGAACAAAAGAGCAATTATGTTCGGATGTTTTCAAACATTTTTCGCGTCGGCGTATAAAAAAAAAATTAATTCAATGCACAGACGTCAAGAGTCGGTGCTACGCACTTTAAGGCGTTTATTGCTGTCAATTAATTAATTATTGATCGAAATGTGCAACAAAATGTTTTTTAACACGCATTTACTTATTTTTGTTTTTTTCTTAAATTTTTTTTATTTCGTTAACACGACTATTCCACCGCTAATTGTCTCGTTTATTCTTTACACCACGAACCTACTAGCAAGAGTGTTACATGTAAGCTGACGTAGTTTAGCAAATAGCAGAAATTACAGTACCTTAGTTTTACTCGAGTCAACAGCAATGATGGTGTATACGCTATTGTGTTTCTTAGGGTGAAAGTAAAAAGTACGATTTGCGCGCCTACGTTTTCGAATAAAATAAGTAATAACGAAGAAACCGACAAACGACAAAGCAGAACAAAAATATGAAATATAAGAAATAACGCGTCAGTGAATATTAAAGGTGTTAATACGCATGTAAATATGTCTTTGTCTTGGAATTCGCTACGTTGATCTAATGGCTCTTACATTTTTCCTGAATACATGCTGGAATTCCCTTAAGCCGTTTTCCTTTCGTTACTTTACTGCAATTTCAGCTTCTTATATTTTGTAATCGATTTTTAGTTAAAGTTTCGTGGGGAGACTGTGGAGTAGTGTTTGCTGGTAATCTTATTCTTTTTCTCACTCAATTTTTTTTAGATTTTTTTTCTTTTTTTTTTCTTAATAGCGATTGTTATAGAATGTTGCTGCTGCTTGCTGTTAGCTGTTACGATGGTTTATTCTTTTTAAATTTATTTTGTTTCTGTCGCCTCTATAACAGATAGTAAGTGTTATGTAGAAAGGGATGGTGGTTTTAAAGTGGCGACGACTGTCGTTGGTTAAGCAGTGCCTTCGGCGTTGCTGTTGGATGCGTTCTGCGCCGGCTGACTCTCCTAATGAAAATAAAATGATTGTGTTTTTATGAAAATAGAAAATTTCATGGAAATATTTAGTTTCTTAAGAATTTTTGAAAGTACAAATGTTTAATTTATTTTGTAATCGTTGTATCAGTATTTTGATGTTTTTTAATCCGTGCATGAAGCATGGTAATCGGTAAATTTTTGGTGTAAAAAACCTAAATTTTTGACAAAATTTGCCAGATATTTTAATACTTTCCGCCACCATGCGAATATTACGAATTTGCCTTATTTATTATTCAGCCACATGCACGGAATGATAAAACAAAATGTCAAATATATATTTGTGTATTGAGGTATTAATACTACTCTAGATAGAATCCAAATGCAAGATAATGAATGAATCTAAATGAATAACCACTATCAAACAAATCTACGAAAAACTAACGTGCTACGAAAGATAAATAAGCAAGAGTGGTACTGGATTTTACCTGAGGAGCTGGTGCGGCTGAGTTACTAATATTTGTCGCAGATGGCTCACTTTTCTGCTTCAACTGAAAAGAGTACAAGAAATGCGTGCAGCTGCAATGTGTGTGTGTGTGCCAAGCTTTTCTACAAAAATTTAATGTGCCATTCCCTATGCCAATAGAACGTGCAGAATAGGGTGACGTGAAACGCGCAGCGAAAGAAAAATCCTTTGTCTAAAGTACTAACAAATAGCTTGTTTTTGAGTTTACAATTTTATATCACATGTTGAATAGTCCTGGAAAAGTTAAAACTGAAATACCTCAAACTTCCGGCACGGCGTAATCAACGCTAAAATTACTATTTAAAAATGTAGAAAAAAAGTATAAATGATTGGCATTGCAAATCTATGTTCTAATGACTTTTTTAAATTAAATTCTCAACATTATTACATGAACAAAGCAGATTTACAGTTTTCTATATATTTATCAGCCAGTAACATCAGTATGTAGTACTTAACCCATCTACAATATCAATAGCAAGAAAAAATAATGAAAGTCTAGAAATCTAAAGAAACTTGATAGCTACCAAAAAGAACGTGAAAATAATAGTAGATAGTGCAAAAAACAAATTGAAAGCGGAAAATCTAAGTTCACAGTAAGACATTAAATGAAAAAAAAGGAAAAACTCGATAATAAGCAAGTTTTGTAAAAGCTAATACGAAGATGCAAAGAAGGCTTAGAGCCGGTCAATTTTCTACCTGGCCATCCTGGCTGCGCGGACGACGACCTGGGCCACCGCCGACGCGTCCGCCTCCGCGGATGTTGTTGCGCCGGAAGAAGCGCCTCGAGGGTCCACCTCGGATCCTGGGCTGTCCGCGCTGCTGGCCACCTTCTCCATCGCCACCCTGATCGGGCGCACCGCCCTCGGCGCCGTTCTCCGACTGCTGCTGGTTGCCCGGGCGCCTATTGGAGCCCCGGTAGTAGCCGCCCTCGAAGTTGCGTCGGGGCCTGTAGCGGCGCATCTGCTGTTGCTGCTGGTTGCCGCCGCCCTCGCCGCCGCTCTGCTCGTCGCCAGTCTTGCCGCCTTCTCCTGGAAGTAGTCACGCAATTAGCACGGGAAGATGGAAATCGTTGCTAGTCAAGGAGGGTATGTGCGCTTACCAGACTCATAGTCGTCGCCGCCGTCGCGATTTCGGCGTACCGGCCTGGAACCACCGCCGCCGCCGCCACCCTGGCCTCCACGCCTGTTGTAGTACTGCCGGTAACCACGGCGTTTCTCCGCTGCGTAAGGCGAGCCCTTGACGGGTGCGCCTTCCGGACCGGTGACGTTGGCCGCCTCGTTACCCTTCTCACCGATTACAACGTCGAACTCGACGACTTCGCCGTCGCCAACACTTCTCACGGCTTTCTTCGGGTTATTCTTGATAATGGCCGACTGGAAAATTTTTCAATGTTTTGTTAAGTCTCGCCTCAACAAAATCTAGGGTTTTTTGTAATTTATTCGAGAAAATTCAAATACTCACTTGGTGGACAAAAACATCTTCTTTGGTGTCATTTCTGGAAGCAGAAAAAGAAAATGACGTGTTACTAACATTAGCTCTATAATGCAAGTTTTATAATTGTGTTAATTGTAAAAGTAAGAGATACAACGTATGTAATTGGGTTTTTTTTCATTTTAAATAAGGATTTTAGATTAGATTATACCATTTTCATTATTGAGTAATAAATTTCCTAGCAACTAATGAAATCAATAATAAGTACTAAGAACGTCTTATTTTAACGTATTTCACTTGTTTGTTTTTTTTTATAGGACATTTTTTTTTTCGTTTCATTTCTTTGTTTACCTCATTAATTTTTAATTGTTGCAATATCTTCAGTAAAATTTTCTTTTCAGTTTCTAACCCACATTTTTATCATTAACAACTGCATGCATTATTAAAATTTATTAAAAAACAACCAATATTTTTCATCCTACTTTCGAATACTTAAACGAATATTTTGCATACCCTAATCACTCAAAAATAAAAAAAAAATTTTCTTCGACCATCCCCCAACAATGTTTTTATTGACATCCTATAAAACAGTATTAAAAAACAAAGAGCTACCACTCAGTTAAAATAAAATCCCTTAACCCTGCCAATTCTACATCGGAGGGTGAAAAAAAAGCTTGGCACGAAAGCTCTTGCAATATTAAAAACCGCAGAGCCGCCACGTGGGAGAGAGCGAGACATTGATCTCTCGGGGGGCCGAGCGAACAATTGCCAAGCTCTCTCTCATGCCTAATATTTTGCAAGCTCGCACTCGGCAGTTCATCCCATCATTTTTACGTTACTGTAAAAAAAAAGGCGTTGAAAAAAAGCTCCGCGAGAGCGTAATTATCGACGTTCCCAATTGTCAGGGGTCCGTACGCGAGTAAGCGGCTTTTCCACGCCTAACCTCCTAAGGCTTCTAGCTCGCGTCGATATACGTAATACGGACACACGGAAACATCTATCCTGGTGTCTCTCGGGAGTATTTTAAACCAACGTTACTTCCTCTCTCCCCCCCTGCTTTTCTTGTAGACACAGTCCATTTGCTACTTTGTTTGTTTTACGAATTTCTACTTATGCCGCGTGTAAGCGTATGCTAAAGTAGGAGTCTTTAAATATTAACGAATCGATCGATTGTAAGCTGCCGATTTTATTTTACGAATGTACAAATAGCCTGTGGAGTGTTAGTTTAAAAAAAGGAAAAAGAAAATACGAGCTATAAGTTTTCTTGGCAAGTCCGAATTGGACGTGTATTTGCAGCGAGCTCTTTCTCGAATTGATAAGATAATTAAGTAGCGAGCGGGGCAAATAAATGTCTTGTTTACCGAAAAAATGTGCTCGAGATTTGATTAGATGGCGAGAGAAGCTTTTCGAAATGCTATTTGCGCGGGCTCGTAGAAAAATTATTGGTTTTTTATATAAAAATACAAAAAGTTGACTCTCCTTATCATAAAACATTATATTCGCCTTCGATGCCGTACATTTCTGTAAAACAATTACAAGTATTCCCATCGCTTATTTGATATTCGTTTCTAAATCAGCTATACAATTGCGACGTTCTCAAAGTCAACGAAAATCATTCACGAGTCCGCGTCAACTTTGTATTTCGAAAACGAAACATTGTAAAAAACGAAAGACAGAGAAAAAAAATCCGTAATATTTTTCGTCGAATTATTGCCTATTTCGGTAGAAAGGCGCGCGCGCGCTTGTGTCAGAGTCGGTGAAATGTCGAAAGCGCTGAGTAATAGATTATTTCATTGATTTTGGCTTAAAATATTTTCCGCATCGCGCTCTGCTCCCGCCCCGGGGCTAATCCCTATGAAACTAGGCTAAGATACTTATCGGTAACATCCCAAGAACGCGCGTGCCAATTTTAATCGAATTACAAAAGCAAAAGCCCTCTGCCGAACGGCTAATATGCACATATGTACGTGTATTTCCGACGAGCTACCGAGTATTCCCCGTGAGAATTCAATATAAATTTATCCGCACATACCAAACGAAAATCCAAACAAACCTAAGCTATTACGTCAACAGGCACACCCGCTTGCTTCCTCCCCCCCCTGCTCTCGGTACACATACCCCAAACTAAACATACCGAATCAAACTTCAAATTATTCTCATCCTTTAATATCGCGATAAATTGATCGATTAATCGTGCCAGCTTGAGAAGAGCACTCGTCTCGCGACCGTATAGAAAAAAAAAGAGTTAGAGGGACGTGGAAAAGACGAAAGACACGGCCCTAATTTCGGAGCAGCGCATAGGAGGACTATAGTCGCTTGGCTCCGGGCCAAGGGGAACGTTATAGAGGCCTAGAAATAGGCGTAGAGACTCGCTCTTTCGAACTACACACACACGTACACGTATATAAACACACGCAGCAGCCAGAGCGGCGATGCGCGCGCGCGAGTTCAGAGAGGAAGAGAGCCGCGACCCCGCACGTGGCGCGTAGAGAGAGAGATCCCCATCCTTGCTATCTCTCTCTCTCTCGTTCCTCTCGGCGGCCGTGTGTAAGCGAGAGAGCGCGAGCAATATGTCCGCCCAACCTTTTTCCACGCCGGCATCGTATACACGCTTGTCTCTCTCTGTGCATGGATATATATAGAGGTATGCGAGAGAGGAGTCCTAACGACGCCCTCCCCCACACACTGTACTCGTCGAGAGATGAAAAGCCGCACGTGGCGCTTGAATTTTCTCCAACGCGCTTGTACCGCAGGGAGACTCGGAGGATTGGCCTACTTTTTCTACTGGGGATTTCGAGCGCTTTTTTTTCCTCTTCGTCTTGTAGGTGTTCGACGGTGAACTAAGGAGTTTTTGAAAATAACGAGAGCGGAGTAATGGTTAAAGAATGGGAACGAGTGACATGGCAAATCGATATCGCTAATCGGCCGGGCTTACGTAACCCGGCGAACAAGGGACACATCGACACAGGGCGTCAAAAGAGGCTGCGTCGTCGACGACGTCGCGTGGCGGAAAGTAATGTTGCGAACTGCTCTCTGCGCCGCGTGCGCGCGAGCATTGTTCTCTGTCTCCTCTTGCGACAGAGAGAAAGAGAGATCAGAGAGGATGGAACGATTTTGACGAGGCGCGTGCGGTCGTTTTTATGATCTGTCATGTGTACTCCGTGCGTATGTGTGCCATTTTTTTTAACAATCGCGAAGGATATTTTTAATTTCGACGTGGATTGTAGTTTTTTTATTGTTGTTTTACGAGGTTTGAGTAAAACTGTCTCGTTGCTTCGAATTGAAAGAATAGGAACAAAAATAGCACGAAGAATGGTGGTTTAAAAATTACAATTCATTTCGCAAATTTACGTACAGTTGCGAAATGACGTTGTTAATTAAGAACTTTCGAATTAACGGATAATTGTATTAATAAATGTAAAAGTAATTTTGGATCTACAATTAACGTTATCTATCAAAAATGTTTTTAATTTGATACGATACTTTGAAAGCTACAATACATTTATATTTAATGTTAAGGTATACGGGATTTCTTGCGAGAATCAAAATAAAAAAGTCTTATCGATACGAAAGTTTTTAGTTACAACGCGCTGAACGTAGGTTTAGTCAGATAAGAAACATTTTACTGGATAAGCAACAAGTATTAAATAAGTGAATATCTAACCTGTTGATAAACCCATAGCCGCTCTTGACGTTGAACCACTTCACAGTTCCGGTAACTTTATGAGCTGAAATAAAAATAATTTTATGTCATGAGTTCGGCATAAAGAATAAATCATAAAAAGTATTAAAAAAGGGGCAAATATGCTAAATATATGATGCTATCAAACGTTGATTATTAAAGTTGTGTAATGAGTAAGATGTAACGTTAAAAAAAAAGAAAGATAAAAATGTTAAAATTGATAAATTTGTGTAAATTACATTGAATTTTTATTAACGATCATGTTACTAAAATTGCCAAAATATTTTTATTATTTAATTTGCATAAATTTATAGTTTGATTATAGTTTGAAGGTGGGGATTTCATTCACAAGGTACAATACGTTTTTCATAGAAATAAATTTGATTAGCGCGCAAGTGTAAATTTAATTTGAAAGATTCGAAAATTTATCCTTTGCAAAACAATATCAATACGAGTTGAATTACTTTTGCAATACCAATCACTATTTCGTAACCTAAACGATGAAATTCATACCATCGTGCCGTTCTCGGTTACGGTTGATAAACATTACCGAGATAATACGTTGTAGCTTATATACAGTCGCTACTAGAACGTGTTTACATGCCGGATAAGCATCGAGAGAGCTACCGCGATATTATAGCTGTATGTGTACACATCTGTATCGAAGAAATCACGGAAATCAAAAATTTTCCGAGTAAAATATTGCTTTTACTCGGAAATGAAAATTTAAAAAGGAACTCCAACATTATACGTGTATGGATAGTTAAGTTTCCTGTAATTACAAATAGAAGGAATGTTGACGGGATTTAAATTTGTGTCGTTCAAAATAAGATTTCAATAAGATTTCATTCAATCTTGAAATTGACTTTTTGTTTTGACTATTTAATTGAACGTATTTTAACTCGTGAAAGTTGGACGTATAATGACAGTATTCGGCAAACTGTACCAAAAAACCTCAACGATAAATTTTATCAAAGTTTTCTAAAAATAATATACAAAAACAATCTTTGAAGTTGGTAAACATAACATTTATACATTTCTTTTAATCCATAACAGAAATAGTTCCAACATACGAAGTATGAAATGTCTTTGAAAAAATTTATTTTTTCTAAAAATATTTGACGTCCCATAAGTAAACTGCGTAACGTGATGCAATTCGGAAGCATTAAACTCTGCCTAGTTAGTTTGGAGTTACGATTGTGCTAATAACGGCTTCAAACATTGATGCCTGACATAATTAAATTCAACAAGATAATCGTATGAACCTTAATAATTCAGGACTGAAAATTCCTTCAATCTCTGTCGTGAAATTCCAAGTACCAAACAATCATCATCAATAATAAAACTGAATCATCTCAAAGTCCGGTAAGTACATCGCGTTCCATTGGCCTACTGCTCCATAGCTCCGTCTTTCTCTCTCTTCCTCTCGGCGCTCAAATTTTTCACAACCAAAACAGAGAAAATCCGGCAAGCGCATCGAAAAAAAAGAAATAACGTCGGCGAATCGAAAGTTTAATGACACCGTCTATGGAGCGCGTGCGTGTCTCGGGCGCGAGTACAAGAGAGGTGCGTATGTCCCAGGGGCGCCGGGCGGCGTTGTTTCTAGCGTGCTTTCTCGCTTGGCGCGCACGCGGCCAAAATACACGGGAGCCCGCGCTCCGGCTTACGTAACGAAGGACGGCTAAAAAGAAGAAGAAGAGTAAAGAGATGGCTGCAAGACGAGGCGAAGAGGGAGCGGCGTCGTCGCCGCCACCCTCCCGCTGCTGCCCGGCGTCGTGCAAGAGAGCGACGGGAATAGAAGAGGCGGAAAAAGGCCGAAAGAGAGAGAGAGAGAGAGAGAGAGAGAAGCCGAAAGAAAGTCCTAGACGCAGACGGCCTGAGAGAAAAGCCGAGTTGCTAAGACGATGTATATTTAAATAGCACGGGAGAGGAGAAAGAGAGAGAAAGCGCGAGAGATGGGCTACGAACGCGAGGAGACGGGAGAGAGCGTTGACGATAATGAGTTGTGCGGGCGTTTTGAGGTTAGGCGCCGAGCGGTCATATAGAAAACGAACGGTATTATCGCCATTGGCAACAGGAGAGCAGAGAGAAAACACGTGCCGGACGCTGGAGCATCGAAAAACAAGCGTTTGAATGGGCACATAACGGTCGCTGATTACGTGGAGGGAGCTATGGAAAAGGCAACGCGCGCGGGCGTGCACATTTTGGAGCAGCGTGTCTGCCACGCTGCCATCCGAGCACGCGCTCACCCGGAATATTCGAGAGAGAGAAAGAGACGGAGCGTATGCGAGGGAAGAGGAAGAGAGCCGCTCTCTCGGCTCCCTCGGCGAGGCGAGCGCGCGCGATTTCCTGCGCTGCTCCGGCCGCACACACGCGCACAGCCACCGCCGCCGCCGCTGCTGCTCCGTTTCCAAAGGGCCGCCCCGTGCGCGCGCGAGGACAATGACGCGATGCAAAGCGAGCCCCGAGAACGGCGCGAGGACAACGTGAGCCCGAGCTGAAAAACGTAAGGGAGGCCGAGAGCGGCTGAAAACGGAGTTTCGGAGCAAACGCAGGCATTTGGTGGAGAGGCCGGGCGAAAAGCGCGCCGGCCACATGGCTCTCTTTACTCGAGTATAACAATGTCCGCTCTGCCGCCCGCGTCCCCGTTCTATCTGTCTTTCTCTGTCGCTCGTTTGCTTGCACTGCGCATTATGTGCGCAAGAAAGAGAGAGAGAGAGAGAGAGTAAGAGCCGCACACGCGCCATTACAGCGTGCGGATCGCGCGACGCGGCGGCGGCTCTCTCGGAGTCGGCGGGGGAGGAGAGCAATCGAGGAAAAGCTATGTGTAGCACACGCGCGTGTGCTCCAGCTCGCGAGGTCGCGGATGCACGAAAGAGGAGTTGCGCTAAAAAAAGGGGTCTATGCAGAGGGAAAGAGAACGAGGGGGAGCGGCGGCGACGACGGCGAGGGGGAGGAGGGCGGGGGGGGGGGGGGAGGGAAGGGGGGGGGGGGAGGGGAGGAAGGGGGGGGGGGGGGGGGGATCGCAATTCATCTTTTTCTTCCACGGCATTGTTGCTGCTGAGACTGCTGGGGCTGGCTCTGCTGCGGGGCCTGCTGGGCCGTGGCGGCGGCGGCCGGTGCTGGCTGCGCCTGTGCCGGCTGCTGGGCAGCCTGCTGCTGGCTCTGCTGCTGCTCGGGCTGCTTTTCCGCGTCAGCCATGCTTCCTCCGATTATTGTTGTCGTTTTACTCGATGGCGATGATGTTGTTGATGTTGTTTTTGTTGTTGTTGTTGACGTCGCTGGTGTTGACGTTGGGGGGTCGATGTTGTTGCTTAGCCGGCGCGTGCACGCTGCTGCTGCCGTTAGTGTAGGTGTCTAGGTGTATGCGCGCACTCTCTCTTCACCACCGCGCGACGCTGCGTAGTCTGATTGAAAACCGTCGTTCGTCGGCCGCAGAGATGGTAATGGTGGTGCTGGTGTGTGAGGTGTTGGTGACACGCCGCTGCCGAACCTGGATGTTCTCCCGTCCTTGCGCTTGCACTGTTGGTTCCCTTCTGGCCGGAGCGCGCTGCGCGGCGCCCACCGTCTAGCCCCCCCCCCCCTCTTCGCCACCCTCTCTCTCCCTCCCCCCTTATCCATCGTCGCCCCTCCTCTCCTCCGTGTGCTAGCGGATGCGCGACGGACGGAGACGGAGATAGACGAGAGCGAGCCGGAGCCGCGCGGCGGCGTAGCGAGGGCGCATGCAGCGCCACTCTCCCATTTTGCCGGCTTTCGCGTTGTTTAACCCACGCCCCGCCCCCCGCACCCCCTCGAGACACGCTACTATACTGCTCCGCGCTGCTGTTGTTGTACATGTACTCTCTATCTCTATCTCTTTTGCTCTTGCTTTCGCAGCTGCGTATATATTTGTTCGTTTTGGCTCGGACCGGCGAATGAGAAGGAGAGAGAAGAACAACGGTCAGAAAAAGGATAGCCAACGCAAACGAGCCGCGCGGCGCGCACGCGAGCTTTTTAATCCAAGACGATTTATATTGACCATGCGGTACGAGCGAAAAATGTTCTCCAAAAGCCGATGTAAAACCGTTCTTGTTTCTATGACTCATTTTGATGTTTTTAGCGTATTCGCTGAAGTTATTCAATGCGATTTTATAACGTAATAATAATGATTAAGAATATAAATAAATCGATAAAAATTAGAATACGTTTTACAATATTAGAAAATTTATATATTTTTTAAACCAAATAACAACAGATATTTTATAAAACGGATCATACATTAGATTGTTCGTCGCAAAAAGCTAATATCATTTCATTGTCGTTATCATCCTCCTCAACATCACCATTACATTTATTTTCTCCGTTATTTATAACTGCTGTGTTATTAACAACCTCCTCCTTCTTCTTCGTTTCCCCATTAGAGACAGAATTTACACTATTAGACACTGGCTTTTCTTCTATTCTCGCACGTTTGCATTCGACCGCATCGTCGTTGGTTCGAATCTCCGTATTTTGACGAATGAGCTGATTTGAGAAGCTTTCGGTTATCTGCAACGTTCGCGGCAATGCAGCTTCCTCGGAGTTGTCTGTTAACGGTAACATTAACGTCGGAGCTGTTGGATAAACAACCTGACGTAGTTCAGCCAAGCCGAGACGCGCCTCTTTGACAATCTCCGAATTATGTTCCTGGGAAACAGCTAGACCAAATATGTGGATGGCATGCGAAGTCGCATTCGAACTGTAGGCATTCAATTCTAAAACTCGCAGGGTTCTCAACAATTGCAATCGGTATTGAACGCTCGTTTTGTCTTGTAAAATTGAAAACTTTTTTGTGTACTGTTCATATAAAAGTGAAATTACTATGTTTCTTATTTGCTGGAAAATAATTTTGATCAAATTAGTTTCATTTCAATTGTGAGTATGAAAATTTAAACTGATACTTACATCACAGAAAGATTGTTTAAGGCAATAATTTACATTGGAAACTACAACTTCAATTGTTGATAATACTTGCAAATGCAATGCTTCATCTGAATTGCTAGTATTAATTGTGTCGGTGCCATTTCTTACATCTTGGGTTGCAACTGGTTTTTCAACTTTTGAGTTTGATTTGGAAGACTTTTTATTTGCCTAAGAAAAAATTTTTAATTAGTCATTGTTAGTCAGCATTTGAAAATTACTTATACTCACTTTTAAAATAAAAACTTGGTCATTTGTTTGAGAAAGATCTCTCTGTAAGTGTGGTAGAAGTTCCTCAGAGAACGTTTCAAAACTTGATAAAGATTGTGTTTGTTCCACCCATACAGATATTACTTTGTATGCTAATAAACGAACATTTCTGAATGGTTCATTGTAACTTTGTGTCCATTCTAGAGTTTGTATCATCAGCTTCTGAATATTATGAGCAAATGGAACAAGCTCTTGCTGGAAACTATTAATTATTGATAAGTTAAAAATTATAGAAATTGTATAAATACAATTAACATTATTTTCAAAATTACCTTGTAATTAAAGCTTCCAAGACATTCATAATACTAATGTACAATTTAGGCAAAACTAATAATAATAAACTTTTTCTACTTTCATTGCTTTTTTGTATATTTACAGGTGTGATTGATAATCCTCTACAAATCACATGTAGTATTACATTTGGTAACACAAATTTTTTTCCTGTGCTTCCAGTCCTGTATAAAAGGATACATTAGTGATAATAAAATTAATGAGTGTTTGCAAAATTTAGCACTTACTTTAAGAGAGTAGATAAAAATGTACAAATATTTGAAAATCTATTTATATTGGCAGCATAATATACAAGGACACTATCCTGAGAGATTTCAGGAAGATCGAGAATATAGTTTTTTCTGGCCTGCTGAAGTTCTGGTGGTAATTCAGACGTTGTAGTAACAAAATTTTGGAGTAATTCATTCATTATATCATGTAAGTAATGACATAAATTTATTTGATAATAAATATGACAACTTGCACTACTATTGTCTGGAAGAATTATATAATTATCCTTATACAACTGAATAAAAGAACGTTCATTAGCTCTTATCAGTAGTGAATAACATTTAGCACCAGCATTAACCAAACCATTATCTTCACAATCTATACTTGCTGTGATAATTCCATTAAAAGAAGCCTAGAACAATAACGTAACATTAATTAAACAGTTTAACTAAAATACTCCAAAAATTGTTTTTTTTTTTTTTACAAATACCTGCAAACGAGCGCATGATTCTGGATAATGATACAGAAATACCATAAGTAAATTAATTAAGTTCAAGTTCTTATTTTGATGATATTGTTCAACAATGATACTTATTATTGGCTTAATATGGTACAGAGACACTCTTTTATCAAGTTCTGGCACTTGCTTACAACTTGTTATAAACAGGCCTAAACTTTTGCAAACTGCAGTGAGATCTTGCAAGTTATTGTGAGAATTACTCAATTTTTGAGTAAGTTTGGAGATCCAGTGTGAAAAGTATTTAAGGAAACTCTCCTTCGATATTTGAGGTACAAATTTGTCAAGTAAACAAAGTCCAGCATGAAATGTTGTGGCATGGTCGAGCCTGGTATTAATGGCTGTTAAAATAGCTTTTTCCGTACCCTGATCCTGCAATAAAATTTGTTTATTATCACATTGTATTACTTATAAGTTAAACGAGTATTTTTACAGGATTCTCACTATAACTATTTCATACTTTTTCATTTGATAACACATTGGGCAACAAATCAATGAACTGTTCATTCCGTCGATTAAAAAGTTTTAATATATCCATGTTTTTTTTGTAAAATAACCAATTCAAAACTGTTTCACCGCAAACTCCACGTGTTTATGATTTTAGGCGACGGCAGAGCCACGTCATCAACGCGCGGAATATATTGGAACTATTGTCGGCATACTTGCTCTACGCTATCCATTCCAAATTCCACCACTTGAGAGACAAGTGCACGCTTTTCTTATTTTGTGTTAATTATCCTGTGATAAAACGTTTAATTTGTTTAATTTATGGTTTTTTCTGCTTTTATTAATTTAGTTGAATTTTATAAATATTATTGTATAAGTCTGGGATTTACTCAAAAAGGATAAGTGTAAAATGTATTAATTACCAATATTAGTGTAGATTTTGTACAGAAAGTTTTATTGAATGAAAATATGAACATTATAGTAGATTTTTATACAGCTTAAGTAATTCATGTTTACATGTATCTTGTCAAAAGGTAAGTAAATTTAGGTGATGCACCCAAGTAAGCAGCAATTGCATATTTATTATAACAAAAATCAAAATTATTTTCAACAGCGGTAACATAATATAATTCATACCAATATTCAACCTTTATTTTTATATTATACACAAAACATTAAAAATCAATTGTAAAATCAAATAGAAAATCCGCGACAACGTTGATTAACTGAAACACTCACTATGGTGATGTAAAATAAATAAATTTTGTACTTTGAAACAATTTTTGTATCACAAACGTCAAAATTTTGTAATATCTGCATTATATTACATAAGCCTGTGCTGTAAAATTAAAAAAAAATTCAACTTCTTTTAAGACGTGCTTACAAGTTACATTCGATTTTTCTGTTTTGTTCAACACAAATTATTTCTATGTGAAAAATTTCAGAAGAGAAATTATTTCAAATTTTTCTAATGATCAATTTTAGTAGAAATAAGCTTAAGATTCTACAAAGTTTAACCACGTTGCACTTTGTTTGCCTATAAACATTTTTTAATTGCATCACAGCTGACGAATCATTCCTCCTACGCGTTTGCGTTTCAATAACCACATTACCTCGACATAATATTAAACTGAAACGATGATCTTTGATCATTTTTCAATTTTAAAGCGTCAAGCTCAATTAAAAAAAAATACATACAATAAATGATATAGAACAATCGTATTTTTACTACGCTTTCGTCAGTCATATTTGTACAGGAAGAATCATTCATTCAGTTGATTTCACAGGAAATTCATTTATAAACATTTTCATTTGATTCATTTTCTTTCCTATGTATATACACACGTTTTAGCATTAATCTCTAATGAAAGGCGGCAAGGAAACTGAAATTATTTACGAATTTAATGCATATGAAATCATTAACTTTCGTATAGATATACGCTCATCTGTCCTTTGCAAAGGAACAGAAAATAGAAATTAGTTTACCGCAATGTCACCATTTGTTCAAAGAAACAAAAGTAAAGGGTTACCCCACGTGCGTGTACAAAGTATCACTATAAGTCCCGCGATTCCTATCCACGGCATACATTTACATCGATAAAAAAATGTGTAACGAGGGCAGTGTGCGAGTGTTTTTCGTCTACAAATCGAATACGTTTGCGTCCATCCTCTTAACCTCAGTTTCGCTAATATACAAGATTCATTTCTTAAATGCCTAAAACGTTGCATTATAATAAATAATGTCAGCGATATTCGATTGTTTCTGTTCCCTGCATTTCATTTCGTACCTAACTGCTTGTCCTTATTAAGCTCAATTATTTATGCAATTACAATGTAGCTTAATAAAAGACAATATATGATTGATTTGAATTTCAGCTAGATGTATTCTAGAAAAATTGTGTAGTTGTTGTGTATGTATGTACGAACGCTTTATTATATTCTCCATCATCTTTGTCGCCTCTGCCGACTAGTACGAGACCGAGGCGTCGAAGAGCCTGACCCTATGCTAAACATATTAGTGGTTGGTGCGTTGAAAGCCGGAGGTGCTGCTGAGCCACTGAAGTTGATTGTAGGCGCCGCTGTTGGTGCACTGAAGTTGAAGCCAGCTACAACATTAAGACGGTGTTTCAAACACCAATTTGTTAAAAACGTAATCAGATTGTACAATAAAATAACATTGAAAAATAACTATAAAAAAGAATGTGCGAAAGAATTGTTAAAAAACAAAGCACGTATCTTCTCACTAACCCGGTTTGGCGGCATTATTTGCGCCAAATTGGAACATTCCTCCGCTGCTGGGTGCACTAGCATTGGCCGTGCCTCCAAACGAGAAGCTGGAAGTCGGCGCTTGCTGCTGCGTTGTTTGAGCACCGCCAAAGGAGAAAGTTCCACCACTTGTTGCGTTCGTGGTTGCTGTACCACCAAAGGGTGCAGGTGGCTGCGACGTCGCCGAGGCACCAAACGGCGAGCTGGTTGTTGCAGAAGGGCCAAAGGTTGACGACGAGCCAGCACCGAAAGCCGAGGGCGTTGCACCTGAACCAAAGGAGCCAGCGGCGGGTTGTCCGGCTGAGCTGAAGGTTCCACTTGATGTTCCCGAGGATCCGAATCCACTACTTGCAGCCGAAGTGCCAAAAGTTGGTTGACTGATTGCATTCGATGATCCAAAAGCTGGTGGAGCAGTTGTTGTGTTTGAAGCGCCGAAAGCTCCCGTCGAAGTGCCGAACACCGAACTGTTAGAGCTTGTAGGTCCTCCAAATGACGTTGTTTTACCAAAACCTGGCAAGCCACCTGTACTACTAGGTGCAGAGCCAATTTGGAAAGATGACGAGCCAGAAGTGGCATTGTTCAAACCAGGGGCAGAAAAACTCGATGTTTGATTGTTCGTTCCAAAGGTTGATGATGTTCCACCGAATGCTAAAGGCTTTGTTTGACCAAAGATGCTACCGCCTTCAGAAGGACTCGCCGCTGGTGCCTTAATATTTAAAAAGTGATATATGTAAACTCAAGTTCAGCACAATGATTAAATAAAATAGAAGACTATTTTTAATAAATAAATATTGTATAATATTTTCTATGAATTTAAAGGTTCTAACCGGATTTGGATTCGAGCCAGCACCGCTCAACAATCCGGTTGATGGATTTGTTGCAGTTCCAAAAATAGTAGAGGACGTAGTCGCATTTGCTCCGGAAAATATGCTGCCTTGAGATTGCTGTGACTGCGCATTTGTTGCTCCGAAGGGGGATGCCGATGGAGTAGTCGTCGTTGTTATATTGCCAAACAGACTCTGCATCGTTGACGACGATGTTGAAGCCACATTATTGCCAAAAAGACTTGGTGTTGTGGTCGTTGGCGCTGGTGAGGCTCCAAAACCGGTAGTCGGAGTACCGAATACTGCCGGCATTGCGTTAGTTGTTGCTGTCGTGGTACTAGGACTCTTAAACATCCCCGACATTCCCAGAGCGGGTGAGCCGCTAAACAGGCTTGGAGAATTCGTAGGAGCGTTAAAGAGCGAGGGCGCAGAATTGAAAGCTGGGGCAGATGCTGAAAATATATAAAAATAATTAAATAAAATGAATTATTACTTCATTCTCTTTTAAAAAATCTTACCAGTAGTAGTGACAGCGGGCATAGCAAACGTGCTTGAGCCACTACTAGAGTTGGTGTTAGTTTGCGTATTTGATCCAAAGCTAAACGTTGCAGTAGTTGCGGTAACGCTTGTTGCTGCCGTCGTTGCATTAAACGAAAAGCCGCCTGCAGCCGGTTTGTTAGAGGCATTAAAACCGAAAATGGACGAAGGGGAAGTCGTTGCAATCGTTGATGTAGTGACTGGAGCTGAAGTTGTACTGCTGGTAGCAGCAGAAAACGGTGAATTCGTTGTGGGGTTGCCAAATAGCGAATTCGGTTGATTACCACTTGACGAAATAGCAGTTTCTAAAAAAGAAACATCATTTTTTTGAGTAATCGATTATAAATTGTTTAACAATTTCCTAGTAAAAATACAAATAAAAAAACTTACGTGGAATCGTCATATTTGAAGGGCTCTTAGCTAACGGATTTTGAGTACTCATAACTGGAGTACTACTTGTTGCAGTCGACTCTGCACTTTTTGCATGAGATGCAGGAGCGTTGAATGAGAACGTTGGCGCAGCAGTAGACGCAGGAGAAGTGAAAGAGAACGATGGTGCGGAAGTAGTTGTTGAAAAGAAAGAGAACGGAGCCGCTGTAGTTGTAGTGCCAAAAGAAAGCGAAGGTGCTGATGTAACTGCAGCAGTCGTTTTTGCCGTCGTTGTATTGAACGAAAATCCAGGCGTAGCATTGGTAATGGGGTTGCTAGATGTTTTTGGGGTAGACAACGTAGGAGTAGTATTAATACTCGTTGCACTCGTTCCAACCGTACTGGTAAGTGAAGAGGTTGTAGTAATGTTGCTATTTGTTGAGAAAGAAAAGCCGCTTGTTTGAGCAAGTGGCTTTGATGAACTCGTCGCCGCTGTTGAGGTGGACGAGATATTACTGCCGAAACTGAAGCTGGGAGTAGACGCTGCAGTTGTATTAAATCCTCCCACACTTGGTGTGCTGGAAGTTTTTAACTCTAATCCCTGTTTGTTGTTTTCCAGAACTGCTGGCAAATTACTACTACTGCTGCTACTGCTACTTAACGTTGAGCTAGATTGAGGAAGATTGAAAGTCACATGCTTTGTAGTTGGTGACTTGTTATCTGAGTCACTTTTTAATATTGGCACTATGGTAGTCGTAATGGGTGAAGTATTAACGGTCGTCGTTGTAGTTAAAGAATTAAGAGTGACTAAAGGAGCAGCAGTAGGTGGATTTACATCTTCTGCTTGTATTACAACGTCTGGATCAATTTCACTGGTAGCTATGATAATATAAGAAAAATTAGTTTTTTAAACTCCCTAATGTTTGATAATTGTTAAATATTACAGGTAAGTTATTTTAATATTAAAAATCAGCTAAAAAGGTTTAAAATTAAATAAACTTACATTTTCCAGATATGGCATCAAACATACTTTTAAGTCTTAAGCGCATACTATTTTGTCTCATATTGTCAATATCTTGCTTTTTAATTTCGTCCCTATCATCAACTTGGAAGAAAACTTCATTTCCTTGATCTACAATCAAAGATTTTAACTTTTCTTTAGTCTGGGGCTCAGGTTTCATAAACAATTTATCTGTCAATTTTGGAGATTTTGAAGAATCAGTTGTTTCTTTTGGAGCATTAGGAGTAGACACACTCAAGACTTTTGGCAATTGTGATGGCTGTTTTTCTAGTGAGATGTTATCAGGTTTAGGAGTATCTGTAATTTTTGGTTCAACTTTTTTCTGATAAGGCTCTCCGGATGCATTAGCAATGGATACTCTAACATTTAATTGATCTCGAGATTTTGCTATTTCTTTCGAAGACAATGCACTGAAAGATGAACTTCTGTTGGGAGATGTTGAGGATTTAAAGTGCTTTTCAGTTTCAGGAGAACTACATCTTGATGAATCCACTAAAAAAGTATTTAATTTTTAATAAAAGATGTTAATTTTAAAATGATTTATATAAAAAATAAAAACATAAACCTGATACTTACTATTTTTTCTTTTAACCCCAGTAAAGACATTTACACTTGAACTAAGTGAATTTAAAACATCATGGCAAGAAGAGGCTTTTGATCTCTTTAATGGCCTTTGATTCATTGATTGCATAGATAACTCTTCATCAGATGTATTAGATTCATCTCTTGCTCTTTTTTGCATCATTTCCTCAAGATTTTCTAACTGATCTTCATATACTTGTTCAGCTTTTTGTTTTTTAGCTATGTCTAACATTGTATCTTCTCTAGATGCATGACGTTTCAAAGCAATTTTCTTGATAATTTGGATTGAATTAGCCATTTTCTTGAGAACTTCTGGATCTCTGATTTCAGATTGAGGAAATATTTTTGATTTTTCTTGATGACAAGAGTTGTCAGGAGGTGAATAACTTGTCATTTCTGGAGGTGCTACTCTTACAGTGACTGGCATTCTGGACTTTATTACTTTAGGACTCAATAGTGGTATAGGACTGGCATTGAGATTGACTTTTGGAAACTGCCCAGCACCATATTGAGATTGATGTGTCAATTTATTATTAGCTTCAGCTGCATATTTTATCAGTCTAGATGTAAGGCCAGGGGAATTAATATCTGTATATATTCTGAAAATTGTAAAATTAAAGATAAATATTAAATTTACTAATAGATAATAAAAATTTATTATTAAAAATTTTAATAGTGCTTCTTACTTTGGGTCAATGTTATATCTAGATGAAGTTAAAAGTGGCCCTGCTGTAGTCTGTACAGTTTTGATAACTTCAGACTTGTCTTTTACTTTTGGACTCAAACTGTTGTTCCATGTAGTATGCTTAGGGCTATGATAAACATCATCATTGCGACTCATATTAAAAAATGGTTTATTCTCACTTTGCAGCAATGGTGAATTTTTGGATAATGTATTAGGTGGAATAAACATATTTACACCTCCATTTTGTATGTCATGCTTTCTTAAATTTGATCCTCTAGATATTGGAGTTGAAGTCTTACCAATGTTACATGCTCCATTCAAGGCAAAAGAGTGGTAAAGTTCGCTATTTCTAGAATTTATATTTTCAGCTAAATTGTTATTCTGAAAAATAAAGATTAAAAGACATTTAATACAAATTACTACTCTCTATTTAATAAACATTGAAAATTTGTACAAAGCACAGAATGAAAACAGAATAATGCTTACCCCGCTATTATGTCTATACATATTTCTCTTTCCCTCGTTCATATCCTCCTGGTCGAGTTCCACACGTCTTTGGTATTTCTCCTTGTACTGCCTTTTCAGATAATTCAACAGCAGCTTGGAGTTGTCGATTCCTTGTCTAAAGAGAGCCCTGAGCGTCTGAGCAAGCTCGATGGCCAAGGCTCTCGCGCGTCCGAGCAGGACGACGGTGTGTGGCGCAAGGAGGCTGTCGTTGACGAGAAGCGAGTAGCAGGCGTGAACGCAGAGGACAAGAGCGCAGGTGATGAAGAGGAGCGGGCCCCAGAAGTTGTAGAGAAGCAGGCAGAGGCCGAGAGCCGCGAGGAGCAAGAAGATGCCTCGTGCGCTGCTCGCGGATTTACTGGCGGAGCCGGCGCTGGCTTTGTCGCCGGGGCTACCGGCTGCGCTCCCCTCGCCCTGCTCCCACATAATCGTCCTGCTGGTGCTGCTGGGACAGCAGACCACCGGCGCCGGCCTCTTTGCGAGCTGCCCCCTCGGCGCTCGCTAGCTCGCGGCTTCCTTCAATGATTGGCTGATCCGCGCTGGGCCGCTTCCCTTTCCCGCTCGGCGCTCACTCCCTCTCGCTTTCCCTACCTCCCTTCGGCCGTCCAGGCTTCTCCTCTCCCGCGCGAGCCTAGCGTCGCCGTCAGCAGGAGCAGTCGTCGTCGTTGCAGGCGCGTACGTCCGCAGGCCGCCGGGGATAACCTCCTCGTGACGCTGCAGCACACACTCTCTTCTTCGGGGGGGCTGCTCCGTTGACCATCCCCCCGGCGTCGATGTTACAGCCACGCGGCCTGGCTAGCAACAAGTTCTCGCGCGGCCCAGCCGCCCTCCGATATTGTCCCACCGCCACCCCCCGCAACGATCGCGCGTCCCTCCTGGGATTTTGTTGGAGAATTTTATATACGAACGCTGGGAGAGAATCGCGTGTGCGCGCCTCCGCGATGATGACGGGGATGATCGGCCGAGCGCGCGCGGGAAGCAGCCGCAGCGGAGAATGTCTCTCGCTCTCGCGAGCAGTGCGCGCTCTTGCCGCCCCGAGCGCCACGCTCGTTTTCTTTATCAACTGCGCGCCCTGAACTTTGTCGCGCTTCTTGTGTGACTCGATATTGTTACACTGGTTTTGTTTACCTTTTTCAGAACT
This sequence comes from Anagyrus pseudococci, assembly GCA_030522585.1. Classification (NCBI taxonomy): domain Eukaryota; kingdom Metazoa; phylum Arthropoda; class Insecta; order Hymenoptera; family Encyrtidae; genus Anagyrus; species Anagyrus pseudococci. Next base: position 146,578 of record JAPYYQ010000116.1, read on the forward strand.
TTTTTTTTTCTTTTGTACTTGCCGCGAATTGGTCAGTGTGTTGTTTGTCGAAGAAAATCAGGAGCAGGATGTGATGAATAACAGTTTCGCGTACGGATCGCGAGAAATCTTTTTATCGTTCGATTTTTGAAATTTATGATTTTGACTGTTGGGAATGTTTTGAAAATTTGATTTGAGAGTGGAAATTTTAGATACCGATATTTTATTTTTATTTTATACAATCGTTTTTAAATGAAATAACTGATTTGTATTTTTTTTTTTATTAAAATTGTTTGTTTCTTTTCAAGTATTGGTAAGCCATGATTTTCAAGGGAAAATTATTTATTCACGTGCGGCCAATTATTTAAATGCTCTCTTGAATATTTTATGCGCAAACGATGACTTTTACATGCCGCTGCGCATAAAATTTCAATATCAATAATCACCCATACAGATTGTTAGTCCGAACAACTGTAAAAATCCAATGAAATAACTATAAAAAATCAAATATCATTAAAGAAAAAAAAATTGTATTCCAAAAACAAATCATCAAAACATCCAGAACTCATTCGCATATCGCACTTGTCGCATAAAAATAAAGCGTATGCCGTAAAATCGAACATGCGCCACGAGCAGCTCCAAAAGCGCGCATTATTCGCTCGTTTTTTCTAGATGTTTATTTTCAATGAGATGGCGCTTTAACAAAAAAAAAAGCACCGAAAAATATAACCTACACACACGAGCACGCGGAAAAGAGAGAGACAGAGAGAGAGGGAGAGGGAGAGAGAGTGCGGAGCCAGCTGTCGATTGCGTAGGCGTTTAGTGTATCGAATGCGCTGCAGCCGTGCGTGCGTATATCATGCAGCTTCGGTTGTCGAGCAGCAGCAGCAGCCCATCAGTAGCATCAACAGCGTATGGAGAGAAGAAGGTTCGCGAGCCGTGCAGCAGCTGTCCGTGGATCAACAAGTGTCGTTATCGTCGTCTCGGCGCGAGTGCTCGGCGATGTTGAGAAGCGAGAAGAGAGAGACTTGTTAACAATGGCCCGCTGATACTCTCGCGCCTGGCTGAATAGCTCTCTCTCTCTTTCTGCGAGGCTGCCTCCTCTTTTTTGCCCTCCGAGACGAAATGACGCAACGTCCGCGCCGCCTTGAAGCATTGCCGTCGTCTGTTTACTCGCGCGAGCCCGGACCCACGATCGATCGACCTTCAGAGCCACGTTGAACTTAACGCCGACTAGCTGGGAGTGAGGGGCGAATAACCCAGGCCCGACACCCGGGCGAAGCCGGTGATGCGCGACGCGCTACCGAGGAGACGACGTCGACTACATAACCTAGTGCTTGATACCTGCTTCGGTGTATACCTAGCAGAATGCGCAGATTCTTCTGCCAGGCGCTGGTCTCGCTCATCTGCTGTGCCTTTAGCCAGCAGACGTCCGAGGTTTGTCATCCGTCCAAGTCCATGACCTTCACGCTTGATGCTTTTCGCAGCGGTACTGAGCGTTTACTCGTTTATTTTTTTGTAGAACCGCAATACTGGTCTGATACCTGATCACGATGACTCCCTGCTTATGTTCTCCACTCTTGATGGATCGCTGTTTGCTGTTGAACAGAGAACTGGAGATATTAGATGGCATCAAAGCGATGGTGAGAATATTTTTTTACCCTTTTGTATTTTAGTTTCATTCTTTAATGTCCAAAATTTACCTTTTAGAACCAGCTGTCAAGGTTCCCCATGATACGTCCCAGTCATCAATGTGAGTAAATTGTAGTCACTGTTATTTGTTAAATTTCTATGGAACATGAAATAAATATTGTATTTTTTACAGGCCAATATTTTTGCCAGATCCAAAAGATGGATCCCTTTATTTATATGGTCCAGAGACAGAGGCATTGAAAAAATTGCCATTTACAATTCCACAACTTGTGGCTACTAGTCCTTGTCGCAGTAGTGATGGCATTTTATACACAGGACGTAAAATTGATACCTGGTTTAATGTGGATACACAAACAGGAGAGAGAGAACAACTGCTTGGATTTACCAAGGCAGAAAACACTTGTCCTATAGATTCTAGCAATGCTATATTTGTTGGAAGGACTGAATACAATATTATAATGATAGACAGTAAGCACAAAAACAGAAAATGGAATGTGACATTTTATGATTATTCAGCTGCCAAAATGGATCCTGAACATGTTGAAGACTATGATTTAGTTCATTTTGCTGGTGCTTCGACTGGAAAAGTCATAACTGTAGATAGATTTGGTAATATTTTATGGAACATTAATTTGGGAAGCCCAGTTATAGCGGTTTATACAATAGGTAAAGGTGGTTTGATAGCAGTACCATTCAATAGTGTTGCCGATAGCACATTGAATGATTTACTGAAGAAAATTTTATTAAAACCCAGTGAATTCCAGTTTTTGTAAGTTTATTAAGAATTATTAAATAATTTAGAAACTGTCACATAGTAATTAACTTGCTTTTACTAATAATTTTATAAAACTTATTTTCAGTCCAACATTATATATTGGAGAACACAGTCATGGCTTGTATGCTATACCATCATTAGTAGATTCTGCAACACCAACAATAAGTAGTAAAGCTGGTCAGTTGCTATTAGATGGACCAATAATTTCACACATTCAAAAAACTCCACCACCTCCTTTTGATGATACAAGTGAAAAAATAAAAAATGATTGTCAGAGAATAGGCACAGACAAAAATAATATTATGGTTCTTGGTAATTATAATCATTTACTTGAAAAATTGTACCTAAAGAAAATATTTAACCTTTATAAAAATTTCAGGACATTATGAAGTTCCACCAGAGTATAAACCACATAATCAACCATTGCAAATTACTGGGCGTTCTGACCCCGTCATTATAAATAAACAGGAAGTATATAATACAAGCAGTAGTGATAACATTATTATAGATGAAAAGCAATTGAATCAATCTTTTCGCGATGATAGTATGTGGCGTCAATATTTTGTAAAATCGTATTTAGGAAGCAAAGAGTGGATTAATCAACGGGGAAATGAAGTGTTGAAACTGCTTGTTATAATTGTTGTTGGTTTACTAATAATTGCCGTTTTGTACTGGTACGTCCAAGCGCGGGAGTGGAAGCAAATGTCACAGGTAATTTTATAATATTATTACGCGTGAAAATAACCGCTAAAAATTTCAATATTTTCATTCTTTCGCTTTTAGCACTTGTATCAAAGCTCTCGAGAAAACAGCCGATCAGGAAGTAACGGCAGAAATGGTGTTATTTACGCACCCGAGGAACTCGGCGAAGGTTTGGAGCGCGTTGGCAAAATAACTTTCAACACCGAAGAGGTGCTTGGCAAAGGTTGTGAAGGAACCTTTGTTTACAAGTAATGAAACTTAATTCTCAATAATTTCTGGCATAATTTTTTGATAATTTATTGTTGAAACTATAAAATTTATCTTTTTTTCTTAACAGGGGCGAATTCGACGGTAGACAAGTGGCTGTAAAACGTCTTTTACCAGACTGCTTTAGTTTCGCCGATAGGGAGGTATCTCTACTGCGCGAATCTGATGCTCACGCAAATGTCGTTCGGTATTTCTGTACCGAGCAAGATCGAATGTTCCGGTACATAGCGTTAGAGTTGGCTGAAGCTACATTGCAAGATTACGTGGCTGGGAGATATGACCGCAACAAGATATCGGCAAAACAGATCCTGCAGCAGGCTACTTCTGGTCTAGCTCACCTACATTCATTAGACATAGGTATGAATTTGTCTGAAGCGAGCTAAATCAAGACTCCAGAGTTTAATAACCATGTGTTTTTGTCAATCAGTGCACAGGGACATCAAGCCGCACAACGTGTTACTGTCGATGCCAGATCGACGCGGTGAAGTGCGTGCCATGATATCAGACTTCGGGTTGTGTAAAAAATTACAGGTTGGCCGTATGTCGTTTTCGCGACGCTCAGGTGTTACAGGCACAGACGGCTGGATTGCCCCAGAGATGCTGCAGAGTGAAGAGCGTACAACCTGTGCCGTCGACATTTTTTCCCTTGGTTGCGTGTTTTATTACGTACTGTCGCACGGCAAGCATCCCTTTGGAGATCCTCTCAGACGGCAGAGTAATATTTTAGGTAAATTATTACGTTATAATTTTTTTGTTGCCAGGGTGCATTATTTTACTATTTTATTTTTCACTTTACAATAAGGAAATATATTTGCCTTGTCTAGATTCTATTGTAAAAATCCATTAATTTTTATCGTGAGTAAAATAAACGTGAAAAATTTAACAACGCAAAAAATTTTTTACAAAGCTTCGAACTGGTTTGGTTTTTTTCAACGTTAAAATATTTTATGTATAAAAGAAATTGAAGGTCGAGAATCGTCTATTACGCGGGATAAAATGATAATGATTAATCAGCTGCCAGTATCTACCATAGGTGTCGTTCGGGTTTTCATCTCGAATTTTCGGTTCGCTTGTAGGCCATATGAGTCATCGACATCTGTTTTACATTTACCTTGTAAAGACTTTTTCCAGCTTTTATTACTGAGTTGTAACTTTGTTATCAGAAAGTAGTCAATAAAGTTATCATTGCGGTTTGAAAAATCGATCGTAGATATTATATCTGAGTATTGCTATACAATATCTATGGATATGCAAAATGAAAAATTCGTTAAATTTATAGACTTCGAGTAAATTTAAATGTTCTACTTATATACGAATGATTTTATATTTTATTCTTTAAAAATTTATGGTTAGTAATGCAAAATAAAAAGAAAAATAATAATCGACATGTAAAACAATAATTTCCAAGTTATCATTATTATTTCTACTTAAATTCTCAGGTGGCACGCCAGACCTATCGGCTTTACAAAACATTTCAGACAATGACAAAGAAGTCGCTCTAGTTTTAATAAAAGCGATGATAGCTAAGGATCCAGCTGATCGTCCGCCAGCTGAAGCAGTTTACAATCATCCTATATTTTGGGATGCAGCACGCGTGCTCACATTCTTTCAGGTAATAAAAAGAATATTATTATTTTTTAAATTCATTCATTTGTATGTGAAACCTTATATAAAATAATTGAATATTTTTTTTCGTGCAGGATATTAGCGATCGCGTGGAAAAAGACGGACCTGAGAGTCCAGCGCTGCAAGCACTTGAAAAATCGAATCTTACAATAGTCAATAAAGACTGGAGATGTCACATTGATTATGAAGTGGCCAGCGATCTTAGAAAGTACAGAAGCTATAGAGGAGAAAGCGTGAGGGATTTACTACGAGCACTTCGAAATAAGGTATATAGATAACTTCAGTAGAAATCGGTAAATTTTAGTATTGAAGTAACACTAAAAGAACTCTTTGATTTTTCGTCAACAGAAACATCATTACCGAGAACTAACTAAGGCGGCTCAAGACAGTTTGGGAGAAATACCGACAGCATTCACAGACTACTGGCTGTCGCGCTTCCCCTTGCTCTTAATACACTCGTGGTGCGCGATGCAAGACTTCCGCTCAGAGCCTACGCTCAAGGGATACTACGATGAAACGTACGAGTTCAGAATGGAGCTCGACGAAACGAAGATAGAAGATGATGAAGCGGAAACTCAAACGACCACGAAGGCCACGACAGTGTTCGAAGACAGACCGATGGCACAGCAGACTCGTTCTCCGGAGGGTAATATGATCAACTGGAGTCCGAATCGACCAAAGAACAAATACATGCGGAAGAAAAAGAACTTCGAGCGCGAAAAGAAAGTTGAAGTTCCTTCCAAGTGGAGCTTACCGCCTGCTAGTTAGTGCTCGGTTTTTATTCAACAGTGAACTGTACTTCTTTGCAGAGACAAATATTGTACATATGATTAATGTGTATGACTGAATCGTGAGATTGTTTGAATGGAAATTGTTAAAGAGTTTTTTGAAGATTGCGGTTTAGACTATTTAGCTAGTCATTTAATTATTTTTAATATTCCGAAAAACGTGTTAATAATTATAATATAAATTTTTTAAAATGATTTTCATATGTATAATGGGATTGAAGATAGCAAATTTAGAAGAAAAATAGTGTGATATCACATTTTCTTGCAACGTCTCATCAACCATTCCTTGATTGACTAAAGAAAAATCGAAAACGTTGACAAAATGTTGTAGAAAACCGTTTGTCAAAAGAAAAAAGTGCTATCCTCAATACCATTATATCTAAAATGTAAGGAAACAAAAATCTGCTAGATGGTAACATTTGTTTTTCACAATATTTTTAATTAATTTTATTTAATATTTACTATAAAATACGGAATTATCACGTAAAGATAAATTTATTATTTCTTTTACATGACTAGCTTTCTAATTAACTATTTTTGTGGAAAAATTATAGTCCTAAAATTGTTGATGATATTATTGAAAGAGCTTTTAAATAGAATTAAAAGTAAGTAAACTAGTTTTACTTTTAATAAGTGACCACTAAAATAAATTGAATTAATTTTATTTATTATTACACATGGTCGACTATTTATTACAAAATACAGTTATTATGTAGCCTATTATTTAGTTTAAGAATATTGTATTTTATCTTATCAGATCACAATGATAAACACAGTTCGTATCAATATGTAAATTATGTATTTTATTATCGAACGAGTTCACGCACATATTGACGCTTTCAGCTTATTATTTTCAAGTTGTACATTTGATTACGTTTTATAGATGTAACTTTTAATAAGTATAACGTTTGTTATAATTTTACGTGAATGAATCTTTTTTTAGATTTTGGATTTTATCTTTTTTATATGTGGTCATTTATTAGAATATTGATCCTATTAATAAGTACAATTTTATTAAATATTAAAAACATTTGTGATATTTCTACGTCTAAGTTTGCAATGATACAGTTTTATAAAATCATTCTATAATAATAAGATCATTAATATAAAAAATGTAACTTATTATTTTCAATGATTGTTTAAGATGTAATTATAGTAAGACGTAGGTGTGTATATACACATCTTTTAAAATGAGCAGGTTTTTGTGAATAATAATATACTTTATTGTGAAATGTTGAATTTTTATGATAAAGGAAACAAACATCGATAAGCGTAATTTTTAGAAGTTTTATGGACCAAGTTTTTGTATATACTTACCATCTTTTTCCATGTAAACAGACATATTTCTTAGCACAAAAATAAAAACAATTTTGTATGACATAACACTATTGTAAATAAAAAACACAATGAGTATATATTTGTATGTATATTTTATTTAAAACTATATTTAAATATACATCTAACGATCGTTTGCAATTTTGTTATTGCACTAAATATATAATTATTAAAAAATCGCAATCATTTATTTATATATTAAATTATTAGATTAAGTAATAAGTGATTACACAATATGAATATCACATTTTTTGGTTTTGTATTAATACACAAAAAAGAAAGAACTAAGGCATTATAATCAACGTTGCTGTTACGTGAAAACATTTTGATTGTACTCATTTTAAGAAATAAAGAAAAAATAAAGGATTATAAAATTTTATAAATATATATGCTAATTTTCACTATCTACCTTTCTGTTTAATACAATTTAGTAAAAATAATCTTCTTGGCATCACATGAAAAAATAACTATTGCTTTATTTTTTATTGCTTTTTAGAGCATTAATTTTTTCTTTAAATTATATAGAGAGACTTATAATAACAGATTTGGGGTTTGTATCATTCTACTATTTAAAATCTGGTACTTTTTCGCTTTCCCGCCTACTCCAGACGATAACTCGATAATAAACTTTACGTGGTGACCAAAGGACCAAAAATTGTATTAAATATATATATCTTATTTTGATTATTTAGTCTATAGTTAAATTCTTTGCAATAAGTTCGATTTTTGAGTCATGTCACTAAATAACGCTTTACATAAAATATTGTCTATATTTCTACTTTAAAATTGATGTTTAAGGCATACATTTTACTATTTTACTAATAAAAAATAGTAATTAAAAATATTGATTATACAAATTTTGTTAGAGAATTTCTACAATGAATTTTTATCTTTTAATTGGATAATAACATTGAATATACCTTCATATAATAATTTAGATAAAAACATACAAAGGTAATATATTTACTAAGCAACACTTAAAGAAAATCTTGAAAAATTTCGTAGTTATATTGTTAAGAGAATATAATCGTTACCCTCAACTTTTTTGCTCAGTCGAAGCGGGAGAAACTGTCTATTAACTTCCCTGTAGCATACTTACAATATTTTATTTCCATTATAGCTTTAATAATAATAGTATACTATTCTAGAACATTGGAATTTTTTCTATCATCTTTGGCTAAATTACTTCAAAGGTATATGTTGATCTCGTACAACGATTATAGCACCACAATTAATACACCTTTACAAAAAGAGGAAATATGACAAGGGGCTAAGTTTGTTCAGTCAACATTATATTTAATTATGTCGGTATGGCAATTGATTGAATCGTTTAGAATAATATACTATTATTAAAATTGTAATCAATGAGAAAATTCGTCAATTTGGCTTTGTTTATCACTGCTTTTCGATTTATATTTTTTTTTTGTGTAAAATAAATTTCCTATGTAACATTCAGTAACACGTTTAAACTCGTTAAAATATTTTGCAAGATAATCGTTTACGTATGTATACAGCAATTTTGGCACTAATATTACGTCAAGGTACAAAACATGGTTTTTCAACATTTCATTTACGTTCAATAAGATCCCAAACAAAAATTCAATTTTCAAAGTTATGGCAACAAACCGTTTTGATATAAACATGTACTCTTAACCATTTGCATTTCGGTCTATTTGAATGACTCGTAATCTCCAGCCTACTGACTAGCATTACCCACAAGACTGGCAGCATCCATATTTTTGAGAATTTTAGCGATGTTGCTGAGCGCGAGTGACAAGAATATATCGTCGGACTTGATGTGCTCGACCTCGTCCAAGGGAGTAGTGCCATTTAGATTGCGAAGCCGAGCATTAACACCGTGGCGTACGAGCATCTCTACAATACGCACGTTACCGGCACGAGCTGCTAGATGCAAGGGCGTGTCGCGCGCGTTGTCCCTTACGTCCGGATTGCAGGAGCCGCAGCCCAGCAGCATCTTCGCTGCCTGAGAGCGCTCGTTCAAGCAAGCTAGATGAAGCGGTGTCCGACCCTCCGAACGCGTCACCAAGTTTACCTTCGCCCCGGCATCCAACAGAAGCTGCAATAAAGATTTGGTATAAGAAATGGTCTACGTTACAGATAGTCAAACAATTTTATTTTCTCAAACCTGTATGATTTCGGTGCAACCAACGGCGCTGGCAATGTGTAAGGCTGTCTCGCCTTTGCTGTTAACCGCGTTTATGGCTATCGGTGGCTTCGTCTCGCGCTCCCAAGCCATCTCCTCAATCGATACGCACTTTTCACAGTTGCAGAGCGGATGACAGAACTTGGGCTCGTTCTTCTCGGATACGTAGGTCTTGCTACAAGGTCCCTCCAAACCAAGGTAATAAGAGGCCAATCTGATGTCTCCCTCGGCCACAGCCGCGAACAGCCGGTCGATTTTGTGCATGCCCTCAGTCAGACTACTGCGATACCTGCTTTTAGGAATTTTGTTAATAGAACTTTTCGTGCGTCGTAAAGCACATAAAACTGAAAATTATACAATACTGACTTAAGTTTACTGGGTGTAGACGTGGTAGAGCTCGATTTAGCAGATTCATCATCACCACCCTCTGCGTTTGTCTCTTTTCTTGACGTCCCATACCCTGATGAGCTACCACCTGTCGGTGTGCTGGTTCGCGAGCTTAAACCTTCTAGCAGTTTTGACACGTGACTACTGTGCGCAAGATTGAGGGGTGTCTGACCTCGTCGATTTTTGCACTGCGGATCTGCTCCATATTCCAGTAATATTTCTACGATACCCTGAAATCCCCACTTGGAAGCATAGTGCAAGGCAGTGTCCCCTTGTAAATTAGCCGCGCTAAACAAAACATTTCAATTATTTCCACATTAATAATTTGTAAAAAAACAACGCTTGAAATAATAAAATCGTAAGCTTACTTTATATTGATAGTCAGTTTCGTCTGCTCAACAAAGTAGAGAAGGGCCTTAACGCAAGCATCATGACCATGATCGGCAGCCAGATGAAGAGCGCTATTGCCACGCGAGTCAAGAGCATTCGGATCAGCACTGGCGTGCAGCAGCAAAAGTAGGGTGTTCTGATGACCCCGTGCGGCAGCGTAATGTAAAGGTGTGCTACCGTCGGCATCAGCGTCGTTAGAGTTAAAACCTCTTTCCAGTAGATAGTCAACTATGGCTACCTGACCGTGCAGGCTCGCTACGTGGAGACAGCTTCGGCCGCGCTCGTCCCGAGGTGATGCACTTGACAGCGGTGACGAGGGATTATGAGAAAGGCTACGCTCGCATTTCTCACATACACACAACGGATGGCACAGCTTCGATTTTTTCGAGGCGTCTGTAAAAAAAAGAGATCCAGTCGGTAAGAGAACCACGCTAAATTTTTTAAAGAATTAGACAAAAAGATTCGAACCTTCGGCTTTTTGTGTCAGCAACCTTTGTACTTCGTTCAGGTTGCCCTTTTTCACGTGTTCGAAGAGTACTTTGACAGGTTCGTCCAGTCCATCGCACTCCTCTCCCGTGAGTTTCGACTCCTTATCTTCGTGGCTATCTCCGTTCGTCGGAGGCGTAGCTTCAAGCTGGGGTGACCCGATTCTCAACGAGCCCGACTTGACATGTTCGACCGCCGCTTCGAGTGAGGTGACTAGAAAACCGGCCTCGTCCGCCTCGTAAGCAGAGTTTGCCGAGAATCTGAACTGTTTCATGAAAGTCAATTGAGCGTGCCAGCTAGCCAGGCCCGACTTCACAACGAGGAATATCAGTACTGGTAGCAGATCGTCCGATGAGACTGAGGTCTCGCCCTGCGAGACAAAGCGCGCCGCTCTCTTGAGACAGCCAATCTTACCCAGTACCGTGAAATGACTGTCCAGCCGAGATAATTCTAAGTGGGTGAAATAATAATTTTAGTCTAGTGTACCTTGTAATTAAAACAAATCGGTCTTACCTAATTTTCCTCGGGTAATCCCGTCGTACAAGTCGGGCCGAACGCCAAAGTCGCGCAGCTGCAGATCGTGGAGATTCTTTATGATCTTATTCAGCTGCGCGTCATCCGTAGCCGTGCCAAACGACACGGCCTGCGGCAGTATCCTACGTAGGCCGTGCAGCACGTAAGTCTCGGCAGCGACTCTGATCGTTTGCAAAAAGTAACGGCTCTCGACGGTCCGCTCGCGCAATTTGGTGTCTTTTAAAAGGGTCCTCAAACTCTTGGCGTACAACATGCCGACAAGATCACGCTGCATCTGCAGGCATTCGTTCTCTAAATTCTTGTGACTCTTTTCAAATTCGTCGATCGACCCGTCCAATTCCTTTAGGATGCTCTTGTCGAGCACCTCGTTCCATAAAAGGTCGACGCATTCTTTTAGCGAGGTAACTACTGGTACCTCGTCTCGCGATTCGCATACTGCTTGTTCTAGAAGTCCTTCTATGCACCTGAAAAATACTCATTACATTTTTATTTATCTGCAGCAAAACTGTGGATCATAAGCAATAAGTCATCACTTACCATGCACAATATTTATGAAGATCATCCGTGTAAAATGTTTCTTCAAATAATAATTGTACAGACTGTGGTTTTCCAACATCATCATCAATTACTAAAGCTCTGTCATTCAAGCGTACTTCTCTATCGGTAAGGGTATGAAAATGTGTACCTATTAACACAATGTTTTTATGTGTTAAAATACATCAATATTTTTCAATAATAAACTAAATTATAGAATAAGTCCAATACCAGGCAATTCATCATCAGGTATTAAAATGTGACCCAGAAAGTCTTCCTGGGTAAGTGCACCTTTGGTAAAGGTACCACATCTAGGCACGCAAATAATCCAGCCTTCTCCAATAGCTCTTTCAAAGATAGGCTGATACTCCTGCTGCAGAGTTTGAAAGAAAGCACTTTGTGACAAATCTTCATCGTAACTAGCATCCATGGTGACGTTCAGCCATGTATCTTGTTCCGCTGGCACTTCACAATGCTGATTTCTAAATTACAAATTTTTAAATTAACGACTTTTAGTTATCACAAACTTATCATTTCCTTTGTACTCCAGTTGCAATACAAAGAAAACTTTTTATATTTGATAAAACAATTATCTATTCTAGAGAAAAAATTACAATCATATCGGGTGCAATAGGAAACCAGCAGATTACAAATGTCAAATCATACAACACTTTCAAAGCAACTTTCATTTCTTTCCCTTCAAAACCTTGACCATCCCATAAGTAAAAAGACAAAAAAAAAAAAAAGCAGCAAGTGATTGTATTTAACGGCAGGCCTCTTACAAATGCAAGACAATAGCTTCAAGCCAGGGATGTATGCGTTGTCTAAAGCGTCTGGGTCGGCCAGTGAAAGCATCGGGTCGTCGTTTAAGTATCGACCTTTGCAAAAGCAGACTAGCCGCCGGACCGAGGAGGCAGGCGAAAAAAAAGGCGGCATCACGGCACATGGATCGGCTGCGGGCTATGGGCCGTTTTAACGGGCTCGCTGGTTAACGAGGACTCGCTGGCTTTAACCTCGGCGTTGTCGGGTAACGTTTGGATAAGCCCCAAGTTCGGCTCCATCGTCATCTCTCTCGTGCGCCGAGATAATCGCTTATTTTTATTCCTCCGGCTTATCGCTGCTGCTTCTTCGCCCTCTTGTTTACGTTCGCGACGCGTGCTACTGCTCAGCTGCTGCGTGGAGGATAGGATTGTGCTCACGCGCGGCGGACCGACTGGCTGCATAACCTCGGTAAACACACGGGATGACGAAAACATGAATGACTGAACGCGGGCTGCGCGAGAGAGAGAGAGAGAGGGGTCGGTCAGCTTGTGGGGTCACTGTGTTAGAAGTTCGAATAATGCCCGTGTGCGTGGGATGATTGAACACTGTGTGCGTGAGGTAAACTGAGGGGAAGCACCAGCCCACCCAGCTGACACTTGGCGGGTTGCTATTTCGTACATATATATAATACGCACTTGTAAGTTCGGTGCTCTTCTTTTTCGTTCTTCATTGTTCAACGTTATGGAGATACTTTTTAGCTAGATTTGGTATATTTAAAAGAAAAAATTTAAATATGATATAATCACGTATTAACAAAATGTAATATTTAAACTTTATTATTATAGAATAATAGAATATCTAATGCGCTTGTATGGTGCGATGGATAATATCTGTTTGTCGGAAAACTTTATATAACGCGTAAACCACATAAAGTAGAGTGAGTCAGGTACGGACAGACTGAGGCTAACGGGTATCGCTGTATACAGGGAGTATGTAAAGTGCCTTTGAAATATTTCTCCTTGTATTACATAAGATTTAATTAGAAGTATAGGAACAATTATTGTCATACCTGTCGCGATAGTGGCTTACACCGAAAGCGTTATACTCTTTCAATAAAATTGAAAAAAAAAAGAAATGTATCATAAAAGTTGGTCAAAATTGTTGCTCGGACGTTATTAAATATTTCTAGATTTATCGAAATTTTCATTTAAAAAAATCGATACACCGATACTAAAGCTTACCTTGCTCCGTTTTTTTTATTTTTAATAAATTAAATTTTATACATTTTATCAATGCAGGCGCACGTATAAGGTTTCCGAGAGAGAAACAGAGAGATTTCGCGTTTCGCCTGGGGAATCCGATACCACCTGACGCGGATCAGCGGTCAGTCACCCCCAAGCCAGACTGACACGGTAAAACGCGTTAACAAATTCTGCCTGCATCGTTGCGCGCGCGCGCGCGTTATTTTATGATTTTCAATAAGTAATAGTGCTTTTTTAAATGAGCTTTAATCAAGTAGCCCTTTTTTAAGACAATGATGCGAGGAATGAATGAGAGATAGTAAAATTGATAATACACCCGACTAGTGTTCTAAAACTCCGAAATTATTTTCTTTGTATTTTTATACTGTACTACTACTATTATTGCAACTACTACAAAATAAAAATTATACTCAACACTAAACAATCACCCTTAAAACGATCATACTTTCATATCACATTTTTAAAGTGTACTTACCGCACTTTTGAATATACTATACTCTTCAGTGCAAAAGAAGAGAAGAAAAAAAAGCACAGCACCAAATCACATAACGGCAAATAAATGTTCTTCCAATTAAAATTCCATACACGTCAATCTGTTGAGTCGCGGAGCAATAAAAGATCCTCCCAGCTCGGGCGTTCTCCCTAAACTCCAGCTTAAAATCCACCCGAGACTAAAAGCAAGCTCAACCCCTTCTACTTCTTCTCCAAAAAAGAGAGCGAGAGAGGGGAGTACGCGATACAAGCGCGCGAAGCGTCGTCGGGAAGGCAAGTGCGCGGACGAGGGTAGGGCGCGCGTATATGCAGCTTGTAAAATCGGCGGGCTCTCTCGTCGCGCGCCGCGCGTCTCTTTAGCCCGCAGCCGCGGCAGTGCGCCCAACGACACGCGGAGAGAGAGAGAGAGAGAAAGGGCGCGCAGACGACGACGAGACGGGATTATCGACTGGCACGGGGGGCTCTCGAGAGAGCGAGACGCAGAGAGTGTTGAGTTACCGGAGAACTGGAGAGGGCCGCTGCCCCCGCGGCTCTCTCTCTCTCAGCTGCAGCAGCAAGCTCCATTGTCCACGCCGCCGCCGCCGACGGCACTTACACCGCACATTTTTCCGGCTCGAGAGGGATGAGAGACGCCCGACAGACACGGCATATATAGGTGGGGATGGGAGAGCAAAAGAGACGCGAGGCTTTAATGAAGCGCGAGAAAGAGAGTCTACGAGGCAAAGATGGGCTTTTTATGTAACACCCCACCCCCCGCGCGTCACGAGTAGACGCGAGAGAGTACTCTCTCGGATACCCATTTGCAATGGAAATTGAGACGGCGAGAGAGAGAGAGCGTTTCGTATACACAGCGCGAGAGCCGCCGATCTCTCGCTGTTGCGCGGCGCGGGATATTGTTGCGCGCGCTCGCGCTTGACCCCGTTTTTCTCCATAAGCGCAAACCTGTGATTCAAACTTTGCCCACCAATGCTTCTTGGCTGTTTCTCGCTTCGATTATGTGATTATACGAGGCTGTTTCCTTTTTTTGTCGCGGATTTCTACGTAATTATATGGCTCTCTCTCTCTCTCGTGAATGGCATCGTTTATTCAATGGTTTAACGCTCGGTATGCGGCAATTATGGATTTTTTCTTTTTTATGCGGAGAGAGATTCTTTGTCAACGCGAATATAACGAAAGAATCGCCCCGGACTTTTTTAATTACGTGGAAAAGTTCGGGCTCAAGTAGATGGAGGATGAATAGAGTCAGACGGCTATTCAAGAATTTTTTTTCTCTTTTTTTCTTCAAGAGAACGACTTTTGGTTGTTGTAACCATTGTTGGCGGGGGCTCGTGTTTCTCGGATGTATTGTCGGATCGTTTTGAAAAAGATTTAATGCATTTTTATTGTTTCTCGCTTTATTAAATTTATTTTATAATTTGGGTATTTAAATTACTGTACATATATGCACATTCATTGATAATCAATGATTTTTTTTATGTGTATTATAACGGTATATCTTATTTATTAAAAATTGTTGCGTTGTTTGGTCTTATTTATGTATCACAATAATGGTAAAAAGTATTCAATGAATTTTTCGGTATTTTACGCGTATTTAGATCTGTTATTTGTTTCTGGAAATACGTCGTAATAATAATATTGGCGTAATAAAATAGTATCTCCGAGTCTTTTTTTTTACAATTTCTATCTACAAATCTTCCGATGCACTGTACAAATACTGTATAACAAGATAACGCTTGAGACATTCCATTCGAGCAAGATACAGCAAGAGAACGTTTTCAACGTGTAAATGAATATTTGACGAATACTTTTGTTTCAGCTCGTGATAAAACGAAATGTTTAGATAAGAAAATTCCCACCGATAAATCATATATAATTGAAATCGATTTGATAAAGAAAGTATAAGTTATAATCAATTTTTTTCACCTCCGGATATTGTTTTTAATTTTCTTTTTTTTATCAAACCTTGGTACATATATCAAAATCATGATATTAAACTTGCTGATATCATTATTCTAGAAGATTATCAAAATCAAGAATAGTATATCAAAATAATTCGTTATCCGCTTGATACACTTTTTCAGTGACTCTACAATAACAAAAGGAAAAAAGAAACATTTGATAAACGTGCTAAAATACGTAGTCGGCAATAAAAATAAAAAAAAAACAAAAAAAATCACAAAAATTTAATCTAATAATCTCTGAGAAGATTTCCTTTATAGTTTCTTCATTTAATATTTACAAGTTCACAATCGCTCTGACATCATCACGCGTTCCTTACTGTTACAAAATCAAATTATCATAAAAGTGATCTCGATTGCCTAAACGAGCCTCGCAATGATAAGACACACGCCGATGATGGCTATAGAAATTATTGAAAATTCATAATTCTCAGGAAAAAAAAAACAAATAAATTCTCAACAATTTGCCAATGATCACGCGTGTCCCCAACTATTAGACTAATAATACGGCGATTCAATTGAAATCTGAGTATTCCGACCAAGGAAGACTCGTTAATCGGCGACGGGAAAATGTGATTTAAACAGGAACATGCGGATAAATATCTCGCGCGACAGTCTCCGATCGCGCTTGGCCCGGGTCAAGCGACGCATCCGATCTCAAGACTTTCTCGAACCTCTCTCTCTCTCTCTCGCTATGACCATCCACACGCGCGTGAAGATATCGCATCCCATGGGAGACGTCCGCTCACACAGTGACATCTCCCTCGCGGGATTGAGGCGTTATGGGTGTGTGTGTGTGTGTGTGTTGTTGAAGTTTGCCGGTCACGCCCCGCTGCCGGGCTTCTTGCTGTAGGCCCCGCCGATCGTGCCAGCCTCGAGTTTGCTCCTGGCCGGCTTCTTGGCCTCGTCGCTGGCCTCGACGTTGCTCGGATTGTTCCACGGCTGCAATTCGCCGCTTCCGTAAATAAGGAAGATGAGATTCGTCACGGCGAAGACGCCGAAGACGATCCAGAATACGATCTTCCACTCGCTGAGGGTCTGATGGGGAGCGATCGCAGCGACGATGTACGGGGTTATTATGCCGGTGAACGCGCCGATGCCATTGGTCATGGCCATCAGGGTGCCGGAGTAGTTGGGACTCAGATCCAAGGCGTTAACTTTCATACCTGTGATAAACAAAGCGAGTTACATAGTGATTGAGGGAGAACAAGGGAACAGTCGCATAGGTGAGTATGCGATTCTCACCTGGATAGAAAGGGCCCATAAGGGTCATGCCAATGGTGAAGTAGGCGACAACGAGCATCCTATCGCACTTGGCGTACGAAGCGAGGAGAATGAAGAGTCCCGGCCCGATGGAGGCGATCGTGGTACCGAGCTTCCTGACGTTCGTCGTGCTGAGATAGCGGCGCACGATTATCCAGTCGGCGATCCAAGACGAGATGAGACTGCAGAACCACATGCAGAGGTAAGGCATGCTCGAGTACAGGCCGTTCTCCTTGACGTTGAAGCGGAGCACGCTGCTCATGTAGAGCGGCAGATCGGTGACCATGGTGAAGAAGCCCCAGTCGTGGCCGATCTGGGCAGCCACCAGTGCCCAGAGCGGCGCAGAGGTGAGGATCTGACGCCAGGGCACGGGACCGGGTTTCTGGCTGGTGTGCGCGCTCATGCGCTCGTGCAGGTACTTCGCCTCGTGCTCGCTGATGAACGGGTGCTCGTGCGGATTGTTGTAGCAGAGGACCACCCAGACGAGGAACCATAGCACGCCGAAACCGCCGAACACGTAGAATACCATGGGCCAGCCGAGATCGGGATGGTGGAGGATTAAGCCGGATAGCGTCGTTGAGAATACCGTACCTATGTGGATCGAGAGGAAAAGACATGTCGTTAGTATTTGGTCGGTTCACCCTTTTTTTTTTTTAATAGGACTACGCGATTACGATACGTATTCGAAAACTTATTTTCCGATTAAGTGTGGGGCAAGTGACCGGTACAGATAATAAAGTAGCAGATTAGATTAGATTGCTGGTAATGATTAGCGAGAAAAAAAAGTATACTTTATGGTGTTAAATTGATTGAATTATAATCGAATTACGGCTCGATTAGCCGTAAAAAAATTTTAACGCGATTTTTATGTTTTATAAGGCCGTCAATTAATTAAGACAAATTAGGTGGATAATGCTATCGGCGAAGATTATGTGCTGATACGAAACGGATAATTTACCAATTTATTAATTTATCGTCACTGCTAGCGAAGACTATCCTATTTGGCGATTCTACTTATAATCTACAGATATTACTAATAAGTTGGTAAGATTAATATTTTAATATTCTCTGGTAATATTAATCCTCGCGACTTAATAGACAATATAACCGTGTAAAAATTCTCCAAAACCACTTAAAATCCGAAATCCTTTTAATTATTTAATTTACTCAATTAATGACGATATACGTAGATCGTTAAAGCCGGCGCACGTGCAAGCGCGAGATAACATTTTTCATTCGATTTTACGAATCGACTCACCAAGCTGAGCACCGGCAAAGACGAGCGAGCCGATTTTCGATCTCTCCTCGGGCGGCGTCCATTGGGCGAGCATAGCGTTAAGGGCCGGAAATGTCGTGCCCTCGCCAAGGCCCATGAGTACACGGACGATTATAAGGGCGGTAGAACCGCCGAAGTCCACAGCGATCGGCGTGAGCATCGTGAATATCGCCGTCGACAGGATACCCAGGCCCAGTGAGTACTTGCCGCCGTAGCGCTCGGCGAGCATGCCGCCAGGCAAGTGCGTTATCACGTAGCCCCAGTAGAAGGACGATAGGATCAGGCCCTGAAAAAAGTGGGGGGAGATGTGTGAGTGAAGTTTGGTCTTTTTTTACGGTTTTGAAAAAAAAGTGATTGTTGATTTGACTTATCGATGAAACTGGGAAGAACTGACTTTTTTTTAAAAAATTAATTGATTAACAATGTTTCGAGTATCTATTAAAGCGAGTCACGCCGCGATAGTTATCTATTGTACTTTTGCGTCTATCGCTGGATGACTTGCGAAAAAAAAAAAAAATCTACAACGCCCATTTCCCCGAAGTTCTTTTTTACCGAGCCAAAAAAATGTCGTTTATAATATTATTTATTGATCTTCGCAGCGTGATACTTTATTAATTCGCCGCTTCTTATCGACGACGAAATTACGTAAATCTACATAATAAAAGTCGAAAGATCTCGCTCGATAATCAAATACCCCTTAATCTCTCTCTCTCTCTCTCCTAACTAAAGCTCATCATTAAATATTTTTTGTTTCAATTCCATCGGCCGCGCGTAATGGTCGTGTAATTAAATCCAGCTCGATATATTACGCAATAATAATTAAGAAACTCGGGAAATGTTTCGCTGCGTGTCTATAAGTAATTTTACGATATACGCAAACTCGAGAGAGCTCGAGCGCTTTACAAGCGGCGTCTGCGGGATATACTAAGGCCGAGGTTGAAGAGAAAAGAAGAATTTTTCAACAAACAAACCCGAGAGGGATCTTCACTAAATCGCGCACTTGACATTCCGTATCGAGGGTAATAAACCGCTGCAGCTGATCCGTTCCGACGTCTATCTTTACTTGATCTAATTTGACGTCAAACAATGAAATTGACAAAATGAAAGAGAGATAAGCGAAAGAATGACGATAACGAGATGAAGCGATATATCGAGAAAGAGAGGACAAAAAAAAATGAGGCTCACCTGAGTTTCGCTGTTCCAGTCGTAAGTACCTCGAGGCTTATTCGAGCCACCGGAACCTTCGTAATCCTCCGGATCGCAGGTGTCGTTGTCGTACACGTGAGATTGATTCAGAGGTTTCGCCATTTCGGTTATGGCGATCGATAGGCAGACGCGCATAGCGTAGGCGTTGAGCAGGGCCAAAAAGCCCATTATCGCGAAAACCCATCGCTGAGGTATGCAAGCACCTGTAAAATAAAGAGTATATGTGGTCAATGAAAATTTGCTCGTTCGATCGGTACATGTTACGCGTTGTATGACGAGCGAGCGGTTGCGTTTCTCAAGCGATCGACAATGTAACTTTTCGCGACGCAATGACACTGTAATGTCGTTTCATAAGCTGATACATCATCGGATACGTAGTGTGTAAGAGATTGACGAATACGATAGACCTTGACCCGACAAACGTAGTTATTTACGTTACATCGAAACTCCTTGAAGCAAAAAAAAAAGTGTTTCGTGTTTTCTACACACCGGAAAACAATGAGCTACATTTTTTTTGTCTAACGTAAACAATCTATTTTGAATACATCTAACAAGAGATAACATAATTAAATATATACCAAACGATAATAAAAAACCCTAACAAAGACCCCAAATTAGCTCAAAAATGTCTTGTTTATCGTTCATTGCCGTCGCAAGTAGTAATGCCGCGCGTTCGTCAGACTTGGCCGCTATGTCAATCCACTCTCTAAATTATCATTTCCACCGCGTCGTTTTTTCGTAAGGGGCGCAACGTTATGTCCCTATTGAAAATCATTACCTCAGCGTCGGACGTGACCGTACGCGCAGGAAAAGAAGAAGAAGAAGAAGGAGCGGAAGGAGCCTGGCGAAACGAAGAAGCCCGCGTAACAGGCGTAATACAGCTTGCCTCGGAACGAAGCGATCGGCATTCGGCGCGCGAGCGCTGATCGGCCGTTATACGCGATTTCTAATCGGGCGATCTCTCGAGGCACCTGACCTTTGTACGATCGGCCTACTTTTTTTTTATGGATTCGTTCTGGCGTTGATCAAGTTTCTTATTATCAGCTTGGATCGGCGATAGGCAAGACAGGTTCTAACTCGACGATAATAAGAAGGATTCGAGAAATCGGTAAGAGTCGTATTCCGTTATACGCGGAAGAATCCGAGCTTTTTTCCCTTATCGATAATTAGTTTTCCCGTATTTAAAAAAGGAGCGGAGATTCTAATGTCTCTCGCTTGGCGTCGTGCTAAGCTCTCCGGTATATATTTTTCTCACTCGGCGTGATTTTACGAGCGTGTTATTCGGAGAAATAAAGCCGCGGAGCTTAGGCGCTATTCGCGGAAATAATCTTCGCCTCTGGCGCTCTATTCGCGCGCGTTACGTGCCCGTTTTAATTGAATTTTCAAAACCTGTCCGTTTTCTGGACGCGCCTGCGTTCCAAGTGACGTTTTTCTTCTTCCTTTTAAGCATTTCGACGATAATATTAACGACTGTTCATTATTGATCGGTTATCAATGTTACTTTTTAATTAACCAACTTGCGCGCGAGCTATTACGAAGTACACGTGTGTGTTTGCATCTATCAAAGATGAGAATTGGCAATTAGTCCCGCGGGCGTCTAACGAGTTTTTTTTTTCGTCGAAATTACCCTGTCCTTATCTGCGCTTGGCCATCTGTAAGCGACGGGACAATTAAAAAAGGAAGCTCATCTCGACTACTGCGAAGACATACCGAATTGGCATGTGAGTTAATAAGAAAATCAGCGAAAGAGAAAAACGAGTTTTAACCGCCAGTTTTTCCCGGATAGGCGTGAAATGTTAATGATCGGGCGTGAAAATCGCCAGCGGGGCACAGGCGACACGGGTGTTGCGAGCTTGGAATTTTGCAAATCACCCAGTGCTGGCAAGTGTCGAGCGACAAAGATAAGATATATTTCCCGAGGCGCACCTCGAAAATTTTTTTTTCTATCCCCCCCTCCCTCCCTTCTCCTACTTTTGTTGCGCGAAGCTGATCGGTTTATAACACGCTAAGAACGAATTAATTCTGAGCTCAAGCTCCGCCTGCGTTTTATCGAGCTGTTCAAACAATTTAATGAATCGAGTTACGCCGGTATATAGAGATACTCAGACGCGTATTGAAGTTTGAAAATTGTAATTTATCGCTAGGATTGGATATTTTTTTTTTATAATATAGTTATCCCGTATAATCATGTGTAAATATCGGGTATTGGAAGTTTTTTTGTTTTAATTGATAGCTTGGATCATCGGCATATGCGAAAATGTGTATATATATACACAAATTCGCTCTAAATCGCCGATAATTTTCCGATGTTACTCTTTCTCCGATCATTAATCAAAATCATCCGGAGCGCGAGGCTGACATATCACCCGAAAGATCGTTAACCTCTTTATGTACACACACGTCTTTTTTTTGTTAAATCGGCATTAAGCCGCTTTAATGTTCGATGTCAACAATTCAATTTGGCCTCTCGTCAAACTGCCGGCTGTATTTTATTATTTGCACATCGACAAGGTGGACTTCGCCGCTTGCATAAACGGAATCTGCGTTGTTCTTACAAATAATACGCGGCGCGCACGCATTATTTCGAGAGACTGTTCGTTGCCCGCGTGTATATACACACAAACATAATACCGCGAGAGCAGGTGTTTACTTCGGTTAATTCAAACATAGACATTTATTGCCCAAATGACGCGCGCTCGGGGCACGCGCGTTTTTACAATTATCTCTTTTGAAAAGCTGTAAGCTGACAATTCGCGCGCGTTTTTATTTCTGGGTAGAGTTTACTTAATGAGCCGGAGAACAAGAATTACGAAAAATTCCGCAGAAAGTTTTCTTTACTCGAAACGAAGTGTTATTATCGAGAAAACTTATGAAAATATATAGCGAAGTCAAGAATCTTCCGGTTGAATCAGCGTTGACAAAATATATGTGTGTATTAAAATGTTCGTAACCGCAACGAAAGAAAAATACAACGACGAGAGAGAGAGAGACGATTGACATTCAGCGGTGGTCGATCGGATACGAATAAAAGAGAGGAGAGAAGGAAGAGGAAGGAAGAGGAGGATAAAAAAAAAGCCGGAAGCGGAAGGTTATAGTTTTGGCCAACGGTAAAACGGTTTGCGGTTCGACGCTCTACCGGTGTCAATAGCTGTTCGATCGTGTAGCTATAGTGCGAATCCTTTGTTCTCGTTTATACTCTCCTTAGATTACTATGCGCAATATTGTGATCAATTATATACGTGCTTCATTTAAATACGCAGCTATATTTTTTTTACGTTTCTTTTTTTTCCGGGCTGAAAAGAATTAAATATCATTGTTGTGTACGATTTTTCGGAAGCATTTTCTCACTAGACCAAGCGACGTTTTTAATGCGGAAAGTGAGCCGTCGTACACGCCGACAAAATACTTAAATTTTTTTTTACGAAACGTTGGTAAATGAATTAACGGTAATCGATTATACTTTGTTTGTACTAGATACTGCTTTTTGTTCATAATAAAAGCGCTTATCAATGTAATCTCATTTGAATAAAAAAAAAAAGAACACTTGGGCAAACTCTTCCATTAAAAAAGCGTCAGCGATAAAATCAATATCGACGTAGGCAGGAAACTAAAATCTATTATTATATCGATAAGCGCAAGTAAGTTGATTCAAGTTGTTTGTATAAAAAAAAAAAGAGCAAGAAAAAAATGTTTAAAATCAATGTAATTGTTGTTACGTATTCAAACTTTTGATGGACAATAGAACGATTGAATAACCCGAGAGTGCTTGTGCCCGCAAGCTGTGTGTAAAATGTGTCTGCGCGTTTAGCTATATTTTTGCACCGGGAGAAAAAAGTGCATTATAGCAACGAGATAATTTAACGTAACGCGAAGGTTACAGCCTTAAAGAACATTAGGTACGCGTTTTTTTTTTCTTTTTCGTCTTTACCGGAAATTCAATTGTATAGCTCCAATCCTGATTTCCAGCGAAGGAAAGTTGAAAACTGAAAAAGTAATCGTGTATTTCCCCGTAGATTCATAGGAGGGAAAGAAAAAAAAGTCTTCTTTACCAACGTTTCCGTCGCGGAGGATAAATCACGTAATTACCTTGGAATGTCAATTAATTTAATTGACAGCAAATGAAAGTATAGATTAATAATCGAACGTCA
This sequence comes from Anagyrus pseudococci, assembly GCA_030522585.1. Classification (NCBI taxonomy): domain Eukaryota; kingdom Metazoa; phylum Arthropoda; class Insecta; order Hymenoptera; family Encyrtidae; genus Anagyrus; species Anagyrus pseudococci. Next base: position 170,565 of record JAPYYQ010000116.1, read on the forward strand.
TTTAATGAAACGAAAAAAAAAGGTAGATGTTTCTTCGCTAAATTCAACGGATTACCCTAATTACATCGAGCAATTGGAAAACTAAATCATCCGCGGTCGCATGTTAGACCGGTTACGTCACCGGTTGCTACCTGATTTTTCGTTGTATGGGAAGTAATTATTTTTTGTTTATGTTAAAAAAAAAAGAAGATACAAGCCTCGTTAGGCAAAACATTTCCGAAGCACTGTTTTACTTATAATAGCGTCGAAAATTCAAATTAACTCCCGACGAAATCAGCGATGTACTCGGCACAATAGCAACGAGATCGTTTTATAAGTGTAACAAGTTCGACTTGTTTCTGTAACCAATGAGGACTCTAATTATCCAGAAATTTTGAGAAAAAAAAATAATTACTCAATGTTGAAAGTTTATTGCTTAATTTTTCATAATCGATCAAGGAAAAGTACGTTTGTTTTGATCGTTATACGATTATCCGTGCCGATCGCTACGTCAAACGTACTTTTCCAAAGTATGACATCTTGCTCAATTTTTTTTCTTCATGAACAATCGAAAAAGGCAGTAAACTTTTTTTTTACCATAAAAGTGAGCAAAATTATCAATTTTTCTCAAGTGACGAAGGGAAGACTCACGTCATCATCCCGACACGTTAACCCAATCTAATCAAACCGGCTAATGATACTTCCCCACCTGCACTTGACCCGAAAATTTCGCCAAAAAATATCAAATCAATCTCGCGATCGCTTGCGTCAATCGCGCCAACGATACGATTACCCTGCGCAATGAAACGAAACATCATAGTAAAAAAAAAAAAAAATGAAATTGCAACTCACAGCATGATCTCCACACGGACAGCATGTTGTCGGGGAATACACAAAAAGGTATTCGTCGGCGCACTTTAATACACACACAAGCTGATTTCCTATCACTCGCGGTTAAGTTGATCAATACGAAACGAGGCAAATAGAAAAAAAAATGCAGCCAGGTGCGAGAGATGTTTCGGCGTTATATGCTCGAACGCGCGCCCCGGCTCCGACTGATCGCGCGCCGCCGTTAATTTCGCCTTTTATATATTCCAGGCCGGGTAAGCTCGCTCGGCCGCACTCTCGCACGCGCTCGCGCGATAAGCAATGTCCCCGCGATCTCTCTTGCTTTATTGTAAGCCCCCCCCCTCTCTCTCTGTCATCGAGGTATAAACGCGAGTGATGCAGGGTCTTTTTTTTCTCTCATTATCTTCAGCATCAATATTATCGGATTTTCTTGGGTGTTTCGCGTGTGGGTGCGTTGATCGAGAGGAATAGGATGAAATTAATCGGCAGGTGCAAGCTGGAGATCTCGGTGTACGTAAAGGATATAGGAATGCGCGTTTGTTTGATGGTCGACTGGAAAATGTTGTTCCTTTGATTATGATTTTATAGTGTGACGCGCGGACGACGAGAAATTAATGTGGAGCTTGGGAAATGTTTTCGAAATATTGCGATTTCGTGAGAGGTTTTACGGCGTTTTTTGTATAATATGCAGCGCACACGAACGATCGAGCGAACAAGGTGATTTTTAACGAAACGGAAATAATACGATTATTCCGAGGCAAGTCGTTGACTTAAAATAGTTTCCTTTTTATTTTTTTTTTATTTTTAAGGACAGAGGTATAATGCGGTTACGTAAAGTAAAGCGTACTTTTTTGCGCTGTATTACACACGCGATCAGTTCTCCGGGCAGTTTTGGTATATTATTTTAAAACTTCCCTTATCTGAATATTGCGATTTAGATGGGGGAAAATGTGAGTAGTAAAGATTCACCTTTTTTGGATTGCGCAAGTGAAAATAAATATTTTTACTACACTTTTCACGCTTGTCTAATCAACAAACAGAGTTTTTAAAGCCACAATATTTTCAGTAGTTATTATTGCGCTGCGAACGATTCTTACTTAAATAATAAATTGAGTAAGAAGTTCGCCACTTAGAACTTATCATCTTGTAAACTGAACTAATTACATTATCTCCGTGAGATTGAAAAGCTTGATATGATTGAAATTCAGATGTCTGATTACCTGATTTCTTTAGACAGCTACAAATTCCTTTGGTAGAAACACTTTTGTAGATTGCTAATCTTCAATGAAATAATAATAATAAAAAAAAAAATAAGTTACACTGTCATCAACAATTATATATTGTGTTGTGGAACACAAATCTTTATCATTTCGCGATCATTTGCAGTGACATTGAACCGATTACCATGCTACAAGATTTTTTTTCTGTCCTATCATTAAAATTTATCGGTTTTATAATTGTTGCAAAATTTATTTATATTTTATTTGTCTTTTTTTTTAATAGCCCAATCTATACGGTATACTTATTAGTTATAATTATTCTAATTTATTTAAATAAATGCAAGCCATTTGTAGGTTTATTAATTCTTAGTGTGACTTCAAAGTCGCTCCAATTGAAAATGGGAATAAAAATCTCGATACCAGCCTGATAAGCTAAAAAAAAACTTGTAATACTTTATTAACAGTATTAATTGTACAATGATAACAGGAGCAAAATTATTTGTAATTTACTGAAATGCCGTACGTACAGTTTCACCTCATTTCACGATAAAGTCTTGTTTCATATAAATTACGAAAAAAAAATTGATTATTATCGCGCATACCCAAGATGCGTCAAACTTTATTCAAAGATCGTTTTAATAAGATAATCTCTTTCTGCATTTTTAAACCGTGACGTTTATCGCTTGTTAAGTTAGGAACCATTGGTATCTTTACTGCTTAATGTTGCCGGTACTCTTTTTTTCCTTTTCTTTTTTTCTTTTTTATAATAACAAGATATTTACGTATTATTGAAGCATTTATTTTCCGAAATAGCAAAAGATTTTTTTTTATGATTTTAAGCCTTGGTAATAAGGAAAGCTGTAATATTGTCTTATGCATTATTTTGAAAGAGACAAATATATTTTTAACGTGTACACGTTAATGTAGAAGAGCAATACTTATTTAGAAAGATTTTTTTATTTGGAAACATTTTTTTCTTAAATTTTCTAGCAGTGTATGTGTTTAAATTTGTGTATCAACATACAGCTTCTATTAAAAACTTTAGACGACAGTCAATTTAGGCTTAATCCCACTATTCTATAGATTACGATGTCTAAGCTTCGTTGACTGAACTACTCCAGCCAAGAGATAAGTATAGAAGAAAACTTGATTTTCGTCATTACTAATCATTTGAACTAACGAGAATATTTTTTAAATTATTAGCTTTGTGTTAATTAATACTAAAGCTAAAAAGTATGCCAAAGTCGGTGTCGTTTAATAAACATAGGTTTAATTATAAATATACATTTTAGTCGTGAATATTATTTTTAAATGCGTTATCTTTGCGATGAGTAATTTTTGTTACAATGCCAACTTAATTGTAAATTGATTCGTTTACTAAGTAAGGACGAATTATTTAACAAGTTTAAAATAAAATCTTTTTTTTTCAGATTACTACAAGATTTATTTATAACTTTACTCAAATGTTGTATCGATTATTCTTGCCATTTGTTAATATTTTTGGTGGTAAAAATTTTCCTTGTTCATATCGTACTGTTGCATAATAAAATTATTTCGAATAACGCGTAAAATTGAGTATTTACCATTCCAGAAGCTGTCGAGCGGTAATTTCTGTATTGACAATTAAAATTGCGGGAAAAATTGTTACAATAATAAAAGAAAAATTGAAGTACTTCATGTTGTTGCATTAACAGCTCAAGAAAATCAAATTCGATAGAATATTTTAAATCTCTAAATTAATCCTCCGATAATGAAGGCACTAGCCAATGGATAAGTGTTTATAAAGTAAAAATAGGTTAAAGTTGCGGCACGTCAGCGCTTAATAAAGACTAGATAATAAACGACGATGATTACTAATCTTTAAATGCGCTTGATTACGAAAATATTTAAAGTAAAATTTTCATGTTAATGAAGTGATTGAAACGCACGCATTTCAGTTTGTTCCGAATAACCAAATATAAAACTGTTTGACAAATACGATTTAAATATATTTATTTAATTAAATTAATTATACTGTTACGTGATCAAATTTTTCTAATTTTTAATGACGATTGAAATTTTTTTTTCTAATTTATTAAAATTTGTAAAGTAATGTCGATTCGTTTTCAAATTATGCTTATACCTTTATTTCCAATTAAATTTATTAATACTCGGCTTGGATTTCTCTACCTTTTTTTTTCTCTCGCTATAAGGTCATTGTTCGTTTTACTTCGGCCTTCGTAATAGACAAAAAAAATGTACATCCTGATTACTTAATAAGGGATAATTACTAAATAAAATTTCATAAGTCTCCTTTTTGAATTAGAAAAACTTCAATTTACCAAATATTCTATCGCGATTGTATCTTTCGAAAACGGGTACGACAAATTATAACACTTAAAAAAAGTTTCAAAAACCCGGAGTTCGTCGTAATAAAAATACCAAGCTTATTTTTTCAAAGCACCATATCGCACTATTATGATCTCAAATCAAACAGTCTCACTAATCTACGATCACCAAAAATTCAAAAATAAAAATCTTGACGTTTTCATTGAAAAACAAAACTGTTCTCACGTTAGTAAAAAGAAGGGGGTAAAAATCATTTCCTCGCTAGTTCTCCAAACAGCCAAACATCAACATCAAATTCCAACATGTCGTTCAATTGAACAAAAGTAGGGAAAAAGAAAATTAATTGAATTACGCGTATTTACTCAGTCGCTCGAAGCGTAGCGAACAATTAGCGATGCCAAGCTCAGCCGCGCGTACACCTGTTCAGCCACAATTAAACCACACAATAACAGGCGCGCGCCAATATCAGTCGATATATCGTCGGGCAACAAATATAATAAAAGCAACAAAAGCAATAGCAATGGAATATATTTCGAAAGTCGCCGTTCGATACATAGAGATAAGGAGATAACAAAGAGAACGTTCGATAGATAAGCCCAAGGAATAAAGGGGAAGGTGTTGGGGGGGGGGGCAGAAACATACACCGGTGGAATTTTACCGATGAGAGAGAGAGTGAGAGCTTGTGACCGCTGTGATGTTGTTGTTTATCGGCGAGATCGAAGCCCGGCGTTATCGGAGCCGCAGCGACGGTCGGTCTGGCGTTATTATAGCGATTTATTACCTCGTCGGCCGTCCCGGGACCATCTCAGCTCCGGCGAACGTCTTAGCCAATTATCCAGCAGCGGTATGCTCTCGCTTTTCCTCTCCACATACATATCCCTTTTCCTCTGTGCCTCCCTTGTAGACGATCTTTGAAATTTCCACTTGGTTTTCTGTCGGCAAACCGATCGCGACTCGACGATTACTGCGCGATGTAAACGCGATTTTGCGACTGAATTGCTGCTGCAGGGAAAATATTAGAGCACCACGTGCACGCTTTTGGCGTTATATGCTGTGCTGTCTCGCTTGACCACTCGCGCTCGCTCGTGCCGTGTGCGTGGCCGTACTGCGGCCCGAGTCCCGAGCGTCTTGACCGTTATCTCTCCCGGCTGTCTCTCCGTCTCTTCCCTGACGAGACGCACTCGCGCGTACCCTGGGACTGGAGACACGACTCTTGCCTCTGGGAAGAAACGCGATGGCTTTAATCTCTCTTTACCTATAAGCTGTGACTCTCCCGATTAGCAGGCCGAACTTTTACTCTACTGTTTTTCTTTCTTTGATTTTTTTTTATTGTATCTTCTCGGGCTGATTTCATTGTGACTCACGCTACCCATTGAGATAGAGAGTATGTAGATTTTTTGGAAAGTGCTGAGCTGTCGCGTTGATATTTGAATTTGACATAAAATGAACAGCAGCTATTTGTTTTCTTTGTAAAAATATGGCAGGAGTGAAGAATTCAAAGAACTTTTGTGGCTAAAAATTAATTGTTTAATACTTATTTACAAAATCTACGGCGAACCAATGTCTTGCAGGAGACACTGTATAATATGTAAATATAAAAATTTAATTTAATCCATATAAAATAATACGTACAATTCAATTTGTAAAAAAATCTTAACTTAGCTAGTTGTCATTGTCGATGCCATAATTAATGGAATATATTTTACTTCTTATTTTTGCTTCCAAACAATTTTGGAATTTTGGCAGCTTCATCTTTCCAGTTTTCTTTCACTTCTTTAATAGCATTTTCATAGTCCATCTTCTAGAATAAACAATAAAATATACAGTACAAATGATTGATAAAATTATTACATAAACAATAGAACAAAATATTTACTATTTTCTGTTTAGAATAATTCTGTGCCAAGTGTATTAATTCCGTAATTGTAAATGATAATTCATCAGATTTATTGGATTGTATATACGGACAATTAGCTTGATGTTTTTTATGTTCTTCCCTGCAAGAAGTTTTGAATAGTTTTTAAAGATAAATTTAATAGTGGTAGGATTAATACTGCACTAAATCTTATCAAAGTCAATTATAAAAATTATAATATAAAACATTTTCATCTTGCTATTACAAAACAAATCGTGTAAAATAAAAGATGTCAGTTTGAGATAAAAAAAATTTCTGTAAAATTTTGAACTGCAACTCACCAAGGGTCATCGCTTGCTTCCCATCCATTTAGCTGTTTATTACACATAAAGCACTCGACTAGATCAGGTTCATCCTGTCCCCCTATGCAAAAAAATCCAGCAGCTGACATACTTTCAGCATTGCAGGGCATGCTGTCATCAAAAGGCCAGTATTTGTAAGTTTCCAGTCTTCCTTTTTTCCAAAATGTAGGATCAAGTTTGCTGGAAAAGAGAAAGTACCAAAGAGAAGAGGTTAGGTCAATGAAAAGGTGTACAGAATTCGGAGCAGTAAACTGCCGTTTACCAATCAAACGAACGCGATGTACTCACTCGAATAAATCCGCTAAATTGGGTAGCTGTTCGTCAGGCATATTTTTATTTACAAATCTCAAAGAGAATCAAATTAAATGAAAATTATTACGAAAGAAGCACTTGGCGCCTTTTTCTTGTGTTTACGTGCCGTCGTCAAATTTGAAACGAGCCGAAAAGCAGAGACCGTTGCAGCGGAGCGGAGCAGCAACACACTATACTTATAATCATTGGTGGATAAATGACACGAATTAAATTTAGGTATAAAACTCGGTAAGTTACTACTGGTAACTTACCTACCCACCAATAATGAACGAACGCAAATGACGCGTCTATGATTATAATAAATTAAAAAAAAGCTTTTGTGTAAGAAATTAAATTGAATGTATTTCTATCAGAGAATCTCTATTATTAAAATTAAAGTCTTTGATAATTTTGTTATTATTAAATTTTTATTTTGTATGTAAAATATCTATATATGAATTAATTACATGCTATTTTTGAAAAATTGGATTTTAGATTGGATATTTATCATTAGAAATGTCTTATAAAGAAAAAAATGTGAAGAAATAATTGATCATAAGTAAAATACTAATAGCAACTAGTTTAATTAACAAATATAAATTTGTCAATGACACTAAACAATTGATTACTTATACATGGATTATAGTAAAAAAAAAATATTGGGATATGTGAAGAATTTCTAAATAAAATAAGATATGTTGTGGATAAACTAGAATTTATTTTATAGAATGTAACTGCGACTTTTCTGTATGTTGCGTGTTAAATAGTTTGCAGGTAACGGTCTAGGCTACAAAAGTAAATTGAGTCTAATTGACATAGCCAATCGCGTCTTTCTGAAGTTCAGATTATATTTGTATTTCTTAAAAGAGGATATCTCATAACTTTAAATATTCCTCTGCAAACAGGTTTTTTGTATGTGCAAAACTGATATACTATATTAGCAATTTCAGCGTTCCAATAAGCCTCGTTTTATAAAAGCAGTTCAATTACTCGCACCCGGCAACATTTAATTGCCAAGGGTAAAGGCGTGGAGCCGGGAAATTTCGGCGAGTTGCAGTCTTTTAGTTAAGGCGTCGATTGATTTTTTAATTCAAAGTTTTATCCTAGTAACATTTATTATTCTCAATTTTAATACATAAAATAACAAAATACAGTTAAGTAAAATAGAGTGATTGCAGATGACATTGACTATTTTTAATTTAGTTGAAAATTTTATACTAGTTAATAATCCTTGCAGTTGCAATATATAAAAGTAAAAAATACGATTTTGTAAAATATGTTGAATGATTCAGTAAAAAATGGCACTTACAAACATTTCAAAGGTTTGTCCCTTATTTAACAAATTTTTGGGTAATGGTGCGAATGCGAGCCCTCCATTTTCAGCACGAGTTAAAAAATTCATTACATCGTCGTTACTCAAAAAACTAAGAATTAAATCTGAGAACGAAGACGTCCCAGTTTTATATAATTTTCATCATCTACAACTGCTGTCATTTTTATATTTATACTTGATAAATTTAGCAATATTGTCAATTGGCGAGTACCTTAAGAATCCTTGAAAAATGATAAACTTTTTAAATAATAATCAGTATTCTTACAGTAATTGGATAGGCAATATTTTTATAAAATTGAACAATCAACTTCTTTTTTGATAAGTTTACCCTCACAGACCGAGGTGTTGCCACATGCCACTTTCACTTGCCAGTTGTTATACTAACGCTTTCCCGATTCCGTATTGGTATTTAAGTACAACAATTTCGCAATATATAGAAACAGAAATAAACAGTTGGCCGAGTAACAAATCGTAATTATTGAACAAGTAGCAACTCGATAAAAACGCTATAATTGCCAAACAATCGGTCGATGAGACGCGAGAGTCGAGACTGTAATGTGCGTGTGCGAGAGAAAGAGAGCGAGCTCATAAGCGGCGAGCTGCAGAGCGTTGTCATGGCAACGTATTTACGTAGGACGCCTTTTCGAATGCCGCCCGGGATGGTCGACAATCCACACTTGAACAACTTTGCGAAACTTTTGATAAACTCCGCGTTAAATTACATCTCTCCAACTTCAACGGCTTACAATGGACATCCTCGATTTGGAAGTAGCCGGAATAATCGCGTTCGACGGTAGGTCCGGGGCATTTTAATTCCCTCGACTCCCATCGTCGCGCTTAAAAACGCAGCGATGAGCGGGTGGGAGGAGAGGCTGTCTCAAGCGCGCAAGTTAAATTAATTTAACAATACCGTGTGCGTTATCGGTGGCAGGCCTAACGAGAAACGCCCTGCAGCTGCATCCGGATGGCGAGCACCTCATCTATCCGATGGGCAACAAGGTGACGATCTATAACATGGCCAGCGGCAAGCAGTCCTTCCTCTCCGGCCACACAAATCTCATATCGACGATCTGCATATCGCCCTGCGGCAAGTACATTGCCTCCGGACAGATCAATCACATGGGATTCAAGGTTAAAATCGCCTCTATTTTTTTCCTTTGGCAGTTTTTAAAGCGATTTTTCCAATTTCGAGTTTGAGTTTTCATAGAGGCTTGTAGGGATTATTCGATTGTAATTTTTCCGTTGCTATTAACGTTGTCGTTCAAGGCCAGAGTCATCATATGGGATTACGAGAAGCGAAAAATATACGCGAGCCACGACATACACAAGGTGAGGATAGAGTGCGTCTGCTTCTCCTGCGAGAGCACGTTCCTGGTGAGCCTCGGCGGAAGGGACGACTGCAACGTCGTCATCTACAACGTCAAGAAGAACAAGGCCCTCTGCGGTAAGCCGTGTTGATCGAATCGACGCTTGTGGCAACATTATCGGTTATACTTGCGAGCTTTTTTTTTAAAAAAACAGGAGCATCCGCGAACTCGGACATCGGCGGCAATCCGTACACCCTGTGCCGTACGAGCCTGCGGGACCAGTGCTTCGTGACAGGCGGCGATCGGACCCTCAAAGTCTGGCGGATTAATCCGGAGACGCGCAAGGTGTACGGGCAGGACGTGAAGGTCGGCAAGCTCCGCCGGTGCATCACCTGCCTCGCCATCGACGAGAGGGACGAGTTCGCTTATTGCGGCACGTCGTCCGGCGACGTCATCAAGGCCAAGTTAGTAGAGCTTTTTCACTGGCGATCCAAGCTTTTGTATTTCTTTCTTTTCGAATATTGGCTGCTGTGGGCAGGCTGAATTACTACCACAACATGGAGCACATGGAGCCGATGCAGCAGCCGGTCATGGTCGGCTGCTACTCGAAGATATCGAAGGACCCGAAGAACCGGCGAATGGGCGTCGGCGATCTTTACGCCGGCGGCATAAGCCACATTCTGCTGAGTAAGAAGGAAACGATGCTCGTCGGCTCGGGCGCCGGGATTCTGGAGCTCGTGAAAATCGTCGAGGCCGAGTGCAAGTGCAGCAAGAAGATCAAGCCACCGAGCACGCCCCAGCTCATGACGGTCCGTTGTGATGGTGTTTTGTTTTTTATCGAGTTTAGTAGAGCTTGCGTTTGATTTATGGTTGATCATATAGATACTCGCGGAGAACGTGAGGAGCGCCGTTACGTCGATGGTGTTCTGGAAGTGCGAGTACGTGCTCGTCGGTACGCTCCTCAGCGAGATCTATCAGATAAAGCTCGCGGACTTTGACATGCGGCTTCTCGTCACCTGCCACACCGACACCATCTACGACGTTGTATTTCCAAAGTGAGTTGTAGCGATCGTTTATACGTCTCTCTCTGTTTTTCTTACAAGTAGGAAAACTATATGCTCATACTGCGAAATTTTTTAGAAATTACTCGGAGATATTTGCCACGGGCAGCAAAAACGACATAAGGCTGTGGAGGCTCGAGACGAAGAGGGAGCTATTGCGCATCACAGTGCCGAATTTCGTTTGCACGAGCCTTTACTTCTCCGACGACGGGAGAATGTTGGTATCCGGTAAATATCGGATCAGCTGTAATCGCGATAGATTGTATAAAGACTAAATGGTACGATTCGTTTGCTCTGTTCAAGCGTGGAACGACGGCATCATCCGAGCGTTTACCCCGCAGACCGGTCGCTTGATTTTCGCCATAATCAACGCGCACGTGAAAGCCGTGTCGGCGATAACGATGACCAGCGACGGCAAGAAAATAATCAGCGGCGGCTGCTGCGGCCAGGCAAGTATACCTATTTGGTCGCGTATATTTATGAAAAGCTACGGAAATTGATGACGATTCTTTCAGGTGAGGATATGGGAGATACATCCGAGGATGCAGAAGATGCTGAGCGTACTGAAGGAGCATCGTGGACAGGTGACCTGTCTGCGGATCAATCACGACAGCACCGAAGTTATAAGCTCGAGCACCGACGGCACCTGCATCGTCTGGGACATCCTGTGGGTGGACGCGCTCGAGTCTTGAGCCGAGGACGATAAACGATATATTTATGAGAGGCACGCGTTTTATGTCGGCAGGCGCTGCGTGAGGAAGCAAGTGCTCATGGGCAACACGATGTACATGTGCGCCTGCTTCAGTCCGAACGGCCTGCAAATCCTGACATGCGGCACCGACCGTAAGATTACGTACTGGGAGACGCTGGACGGCTCGATGGTGCGAGAGCTCGAGGGCTCCGGCGCCGGAGCTCTCAATTGCATCGACATCAGCCCGGACTGCCGTTACTTCGTCACCGGCGGCAACGACGGCGTCGTCAAGTTCTGGTCGTACGACGCCGGGGATACCACTCACGTTGGCATGGGACACGCGGCCATCATCACCGCCTGCAGGATTAGCCCCGACGGCAAGCACATCGTCACCGTCAGCGGCGACGGGGCTATCATGATCTGGAAGTGTCCTTTCGAAATGAAGTTCGAGAAGCTGTCGAGCAAGAGCTCGGTCATGAGCCTTAGCTCCAGGTCCACCTGCAGTCTGAGGGAGGAAGAGTTCAAGGGCCTCGAGCTTGATTTAGGGGATGAAAATGTCACGAGCCATACGCCGAGGTCGGAGGCCATGGAGAGCGTTAAGGCAGTTTATAAAGGTAAACGGATTTTTTAATGGCAGTGGCTTGGAGATGTTTCATGAAGATTATAAAGTTGAAATGTGATCGTTGATCGTAAAATTTTGGCTATTTGCTGTGCAGGTAATACGGAAACGCCGTTATGTAAATGCGACCCGACAAAGCCGTCGCCCGAAAGTTGCAAGTGCAAAGAAGACAACACAAAGTCGCCAATCATCGAAACGACCAGAACGGCTAAGTCTTCGTCGAAAAAATCAATGAATAGTACAAAATCACCTTGTAGTGAAAAGGATAAAAGATGTTGCAATGTAGAAAGGAAACCATTAGTTTAGTCTTTTTTTTTTAAGTCTTTTATACATTTATTAAATAAAAACTTAAAGTAGCCTATTATATAATCAGAAATTATTTGCTTGACATATAAACAGAGCTTGAGTAAAGCAATAATGCAGTCACGCTAATATACAAATATTTTGTTAAAGAATTATTAAACTTTTCTTTTTTTATTTTTATGTACATATTTGGTTTGTTATATTTTTTTCTGTATAAAGTCTTGATTTATTTATGATTTTACTTAAGTTTAAATATTTATATTATTTTCAAAATTTAAAATAAAAGTAACCATTTCTTCTGTAAGAAAATATTAAACTAAAAAAGAAAGTATCTAGGCGGCCAAAAAAATAGCGTAGGCAAACAAGCGCTAGCGTACGCGAAGATCTCCCTTAGCATGTGTTTCTTTAATTTGCTAATGTAACTCATGAATTAGCAAAACATAATTTTTTGTGATTGCTATTTTTGGGCCGCCTAGACACTGACATTAAAAAAACATACAAATTAAATTATCACAAAGATTCTTTCTCCTACAGACAAGAATGTGCATTCGAAAATAATTAATCATATCTTTGTGTAGTTTTGTAACGCTCATCCCCATGCTTGACTTTTACAATAATGAATAATAAGTTTTCCATCTGTTCCATAACAATCGTACAGATTTTTAACAGTTTGATCTGGAGCTGGAGCAAATGTTTGATTTATGTACAAGAACTGCAAAATAAAAGATTCAAATTTTAATAATATGTATTCAAGTAAATTTTATTAAAAAATATAGGACTTAAAAACTCGAATAGCACACTTACTAATCTTTCTTCTGCTCCCATCTTGATGCACTTCTTAATAAACTCTGAAATCCAGCCAACAGTTTGTTGTTGGCCAACGAGCCACTTCTTCTTCACCATAATTGGAGCATCACCGGTTGCTTTCAACAGAACTTCAACTGTAAACAATAGCAATAAAATTTTACCAAACATTATCGATTATCCTAAAACACTCCACACAATGGAGAGAAATCAAGAGGAGCCTTACTCTTTTTCTCTTTGGCAGGAGCTTGGGGAATCTCAACATTGGCCTCCGGAGTTCCTGTCTCCGGATTCTGGGGAGTATCCTCGGTCGCCGTCGCAGCGGGTCTATCAGGTGGCTTTCCGTTGTCATTGTTGCCGGAGTTTGCCCCAGGCAATTCCTCCTCTTTATCAGCCATTACACTCGCTTCCTCGAATATGTCTCTCAAAACCTTGTCATGTCCAGCTCTTGTTCGCGTAGATGTTCCTCGTTAGCATGCTCTGGACATGTCTCCGAAGCAAGAGCCGAAGGTTATGTTTATACACGAATAGTAACAACACAAATGCTTTTACTTTTACTGTCGAAGTCGTTGACTGACGCTACCTATACGTTAGACACCCCACATACGACTTTATTCTTAATCTCGACTGACAATTCGCGGAAGATTTTAATCTCAAAGAAACAGTAATGTTTTACTGTAAAGTTGCGAGCGCTAAATGAATCAAATGTTGCTTCAGAGATAAAATATTGTATTTTCGATTGACCAGAGGTGTAACGTGGTGTATGCAGCACACAGTGTAAGTGTATGTGTGTGTATGTGCAGTAGTATATGCGCTGTAGCAAACACTCTGTAACTCTGTTCCCCGATTTCTTGAAGTAAAGAGGAGGTTGGAAATTTGCTGACCGCGTCTCTATTTTGATCTTCCGAGATAATCCTTCTCCGGCTGCTGCTGTTGCTTTCGTCTCTCACCTTGTGATTATCATACTCTACCTGTTCCAGTTCTCGGAGATATACGACCAAGTAATTGTTACTTTTTTTTTTCCAAATAAACAGTTGTGCTTAGGAAGCGGTTAGGAGAATGACGTTTTAGCGACGCCGACTAACCTCTTTCAGCGGGCCCGTTGGCTTTTAAATTTTTATTAAGTAGTAAATATGGTTTTCTCAAAGTTACGACAGCTCGTGCGCTCAATTACTTTTTGCCCCGGTGTCTTGGTGATTTTTGCGAGATCGAGAGGGTCGAGCAATATGTCGCTGATGCCGCTGCAAAAAGTGCAGTGTAATGACGCGGCCGAAAATAGGCATTTCGGAGCGAACGCTTTGTGCCAAATTAGTTATCTTGAAAACTAGAGGATAGGCTGTTTGTTAGTTTTTGAGATTTTTATGGTGATATTTGTTTCAGTCATGTCGGACACAACAATGGTCGACGGAGGCAGAATTATAAAGATGGAGGTGGATTACAGCAGTAATTGTAATACAAAAATACCCGAGTGCAAAAAGTTGGCTGCCGAAGGAAAGCTGCACGATGCTTTGGATCAACTTTTGGTCCTGGAGAAACTTACAAGAACTGTAAATAATTTTTTATTGCTTTAATTATTTATTACCAGTTTATTGTTGTAAATTTAATAGTTTTTATAAAATTAATTTTAAAATTATGTTAACATAAATTTGTGTTTACTTTAATGTTATACAATGTCTTTAGGCTTCAGATATGCCTTCAACATCACGCGTCCTCATTGCTATAGTAGAAATTTGCTTTGAAGCTAAAAATTGGTCAGCTCTTAATGAACACATAGTTCTTATAACAAAGAGACGATCACAATTGAAACAAGCAGTTACCAAAATGGTACAGGAATGTTGCACATATATTGATAAGACTCCAAATAGAGAAACTATGATAAAACTCATAGAAACATTGCGTTCTGTAACAGAAGGAAAGGTATGTATTTCTTAGCAATTTTATAATTTAAAATAAAATTTGTTTAGATTGATTTTGTTAATTTAGTTTTATTATTGAATGATTATTTTTAATTGATTCTAGATTTATGTGGAAGTTGAAAGAGCAAGATTAACTCATAGATTAGCCAAATTGAAGGAAGAGGATGGAGATATAGCAGGAGCTACTTCAGTGATGTTGGAGTTGCAAATTGAAACATATGGAAGCATGTCTAAAAGAGAAAAAGCTTCTTTGATATTAGAACAGATGCGTCTCTGTTTATTAAAACAAGATTTTGTTCGTACTCAAATTATAGCCAAAAAGATTAATATTAAATTCTTTGATGATGAAAATGATGAAGAGACCCAAACATTAAAATTAAAATACTATGAGTAAGTAATTAATTACATGAATGGACATGTGATTGGTAATAGAAAATTGATTTTAATGTATTTAAATATTATATCATTAGATTGATGATGGAATTAGCACGACATGAAGGCTGGTATTTGGAACTTTGTCGTCATAACCGCGCTGTATTGGAAACTCCTACAGTGAAAGCAAGTCCAGAGAAAAAGCATACTGCATTATCCAGAGCAGTTTTATACCTCATTCTTGCTCCTCATGAACCAGAACAGGCTGACCTCACGCACAGATTATTAGCAGATAAACTTCTTGAAGAAATACCAATTTATAAGTATGTTTCTTGTTAGCCTTGCAAAGATTACACTATTTTAAAAACTTGTATATTTTAACAGGGAACTTTTAAAACTATTTGTCAACCCAGAATTGATCAAATGGTCTGGTTTATGCGAGATTTATGAGAAAAATTTGCGTACAACTGAAGTATTTTCATCAAGCTCGGAGGAAGGACGAAAACGTTGGAGTGAATTACGGAACCGAGTTGTTGAACATGTAAGTTGAGAATAAAGAGTAACTAAATCTTGTACAGTAACAATAAATGCCGATTTCATAAGTTTCTTTAATATTATTTCAAAAATATTTAATACAATATGTGATGATGTTTTAGAATATCAGAATAATGGCCAAGTATTACACACGAATCACGCTAACGCGCATGGCTGAATTGTTGGATCTGCCGGTTGAGGAAACCGAGCAATGTCTCTGCAGTCTTGTGGAGAAGGGTGTGATAAATGCGCGCACCGACCGTCCCGCTGGCGTGGTTCGATTTACTAGAACGCAGGAGCCAGCCTCGCTGCTTGACGAATGGTCAAGCTCACTCTCTAAACTCATGAGCCTCGTCAATAACACCACGCACTTGATTCATCAAGAGGAGATGCTTGCCAGCGCAAAGGCATAAACACACGGCTTTTATACAAGCCGTGTTGTTGAATATTTATCCCATCTCCCGTAATTTGTAATTTTTTTTTCTTTTAATTTTACAGAATACTTCCGCTTTTTATTCTCTACTTTTCTTTCTTATTGCCTAGCAAAATGAAATTTACAACTATTACATGTTATTTAATAATAAAATCATTAAAAATTTAATTATTTTATGCCTTACTGTCGACCTAATAAAAAAAATTTTAAATTAGGTACTAGGAAAAAGCAGATTTGCTTTGCTAAGGCTGCATTTTTTATTTTGTGTATATGATAAGAAATAAGTTAGAAAAAAGTCAAAGGAGGGGGGAATTCATTGCAAAAAAAGGTGTCGAAATCATGCTGTTGTTCTCTTTGCCAACACAAACGAAAGTTCGATAGATATATTTAAAATTTGTATAAGACATTGGAAATAATAAAAATAACAGTAAAATAGGTTTATAATTAAAA
Source organism: Anagyrus pseudococci (assembly GCA_030522585.1). Lineage (NCBI taxonomy): Eukaryota > Metazoa > Arthropoda > Insecta > Hymenoptera > Encyrtidae > Anagyrus > Anagyrus pseudococci. Next base: position 187,272 of record JAPYYQ010000116.1, read on the forward strand.
GGTACTTTTTATTCGTTTATATAAATATTTGTAATTTTTTGATAATTCAGTTAGTTAATTTGGTTTATATTGTATTTCTAAATACTTAATTTATCTTGAAGCAAAGTAAAAATTCATTTGTTTTCATCAGCGTCAGCAATATCAAGAAGTTTCTTACTGTCCGCATTCTTGGTATTGAAAAATACTTGCAGTATGTCATTGCTTCTTTCTTCAAATAAAGAATTTACTATATCTAATTCTTTATTCGGGACAGCTTGAAATAGTTGATCAATACAGTTCAATAAATCCAAAATCTTTTCCAAATTACTTATTGCAGCCTCATTTTTTTTATTTTATTTATTTATTTATTTAACCAGATTATTTATACATAGTTTACATATGATTAGTAAAATCTACGCAACTACATACAACCCCCAGAGATAAACACAGTTATCTGTATGGGGGACCGGCCCCCAGAGATAAACACAGTTATCTGTATGGGGGACCGGTTGTGACTTACTAACTTATAAACTAAAATTAACAGTAGAAGTAGATAGACATGTTTATACTTTTATATATAAATAGCTATCGGCATAAAATTTTTCTTAACATATTATAAACTATAAACCCAAACAAAACTTTAATACAGTATTGCACTTAATGGATCATGTTATCTAAATTATAAGGAACACTTTATAAGTCTATTATATCACATTTGAATTCTTCCTTCACCAAAATCTTATTAGCATCTGCTTTGCCATGTTAAATTGTTTGCATGACTCATGTTTAATTGTGGCGTGCAGTCTTCTCTCCTCACTACTAAGTCTTGCTGGGCAGGTAATTCCATCCGCACAAGTAACTCTATAGTGTGGAAACAAGTCTTTATGTTGATTAGGAGAACTACACTCACAATTAGCTGTAAATACTATGTCGTCTAAAATTATTATGTCCTTGTGTTTTGGTTGCATCTCCAGAGA